>JAMKCH010061188.1:0-10795 GCA_023653785.1 Ophioderma brevispina
TGGAGAGTTATGGGCGGAGTTGGACTTCCGTCCATTCTACTCAAAATAGGGAACAGAAATACCTAAAAAATCTTCGATTTCTTTGCCTCGCAATCACAAAAGATATCAATTGAGAAAGAACTGGCCAACACAACTACAAATAAAGTTTACGCTGTTCGTCCAGTCAATCTTAGAGATAAAGGTGTGATTTTGGGAACCGGTACTCTCTTACGACGAATTGAACCCAAGGCGATACCATTATTTTAAGGTGGAATAACGAGGCCGGAGTCCGAGTTCTTCCACGCAAAAATTGGTATCGCCGGTTCAATTCGTCGTAAAGAGAGTACCGGTTCCCCAAATCATACCTTTATTCTCATTCTTAACAAGCTTTATCATTTAAGATCATCTTTAAAACCCAATTTCGCGATGCTTTACGGGGCTTAAATAACATCAAGAAAGGACTGCCATCAACCAGTGAAAACAATCGAACACCCGCTGAACGCAACGATCATACGCCACGAGACCAACGTTGGCAGGCGCGCGCGAAAGTATCAAAACCGGTATGACGCGAGCGCTTTGAACTAAAAATAACTTCAATACGAAGCGCGTACTACCTGGGTTCAATTAAAACGAATTGAACCCGGGGCATCAGCCAAGAACTTGCTTCACATTTTCACCGCTGTTTCAGCATTTGTATTTTATACTATGTGATTCATAGTGTGTCTACTCCATAATTGGTTTTAAACATTGCACACCAACAACATATCATAAATTTTAGAAGGCTTCAGTCACCTGTTTGTTACAATGCAGAACTTCTAATCTTCACTATTCAATAAATTCAAGCTTTCACCTGTCTTCAACTGAAACTGTCATGGAGTAGCTTTGCGTTTTTCTTTGAAACATTCTAGGTTTATGCTTTGCCTATTGATTGGGACTGTGACTTGGCCCAACCGCTCAGGTTTGCTATCGTGGCTATAGCACCATCATACCACAAATACACGGCCTAAAGTTTTTATATACTAATCCCCTCATTCCATACCTCCACCTACAAAAAAGTAGAGGCATTCCACTATCAACGGCATCTAGTATACACTCTTATTTGTAGTGCGATTATTATCATATGCGCCACTTCTATCAAATTTGTTGGCATCACTTGCCCGTAGTGGCATCACTTGTACTTTCCTAAAACAAGAATCACTGTGCTTTCCTTAGTTTCAGGACATTCTAAAATGATGTAACTACTGTGCAACAACTCTCTGCTCTTAAAACGTTCCAAACCGAATTACCATTCAATGTGTTTTGCTGGTCGGTACGCCCAGCCAGTAAGCAAGCATCCGTTTAACTGACTGACTGACTCCGTGCCGTTATGAGAGTTGTTGCCAATGCCGATCAATTTTACGTCTTGACCAATTTCAAAGGAAACACCTTTATTACCTCAGCTGGTCGGACCGTGCGTGATCGCGGCAAGGAACAAGATTTTTACGGCTCCTATAATCGTTTTTATACTATTATAAAACAATACAAGAGTAAGCTCTTCAAATTACAATTACAAACCCTCAAGTACCAAGCACCCAATTTGAATTTTAGACGAACGGGTATTAAAGTTTCTTAATGATAGTGCGATTGGTAGTATCAATTGTGTCAGTTGAAGCGTCCATATGGGTTCATTATTTGGCAACACACACTGTCAACCCAACCCTAAATGACCTCGTGATTTGCTGAAGGTTCCTTGAAAATCAGTGCCAACACAGAGGCCCATGTATCAAGTCCGAAAAGTGAATCGCGCCTGTGTTTGCGAAAAATCGGGAAAAACTGAATAGAAACACTGGGCGGCTGAGTACATGAAAATGACCGCAGCTTCGTACCGAAGCAACGAAAATAATGAAATAAACAGTCTTTTCAAGACAATCTATAGTGACGTCGAAGGTGATTGAGAGCCGTGATTTATAATTTGAACAACAAAATCGCTGTGGATATCATACATGGTCACGTAGGAGCCAGACAAGCCGTTCGTAATGATTGAATATTCGGCCGGTCGCGAATTTTTCATCGTATGTACTGGCTTGGTTCAACTGACAGTGCGTGGTGAAAACACTATAATCTGTAATTTCCGTTGGGTCGCTTGCCTAACATACAAAACAACAGTAGCTTTTCCACTAACCACAGTGTCACCGTGCAGGGTAACGTCCATGACAGTACTTGGGTCAACACAAGTGTGCTAAATGCACATGATAAAAGGTTAGGTCTATTTTTTTTTTTCTTCATTTTCTTTTTTTTATCAGATGCAATGTGTTGTGTTGAATTGTCATACCGTATACCGAGTCATAAAAAAATCCCACCAAGTCAATAATCATTAAGGCCTTACAATTACATAGACATGAGATATCCACACAATACCGAAAATCCCCAGTTATTGATAGTGCTTCTTTGATTGATTAAATTGATCAATTATGGTATTTGCTAATTAAAGGAGCATTAATTTGCTAATTAAAGGGCACTCTAAGATCAATTCATTGACCAATTAGAGAGGCATTCCTTATTTACCAAAGAGAGAGGCATTCTTTCGGCCAGTTAAAAAGGCTTTATAGACCTGTTCCTCTGATCAGCTCCTACACAGGATTTGCCATTCTGGCCACAGATGAGTAGTGAAGCATTGTGCCATTCTGGCATCTGCACAGTGTGGGGCTGGAGACGGATAGACACAGCTGTGCCAAATGGCCAGCTGCATTGGGGCCAGATTGGCATCTGGACATTCTGGCCCCACCATGGCTGTTCATAGTAATTGCCATCTGGGCCCCCGGTTGGCATTTGGCAATCGAGGCCAGGGTTGCTGCCACTCGCACCCAGTGTGTCTCCATAGCAATGACTGATTTGAACCAAAATCATATCTTGGTTCCAGTTAGTTTCGTGTACCAAATCCGTGTAACTGTACTTGACTGACCCGTGGCCGTTTATGAAGTTTTGGCCAATCGATCATTTTACGTCTTTACCAATTTCAAAGAAACCCCTTAGGAAATCAGCTGGTCGGGGGCCGTGCGTGCTCGCGGCAAGGGGAACACAAGGATTTTTACGGCTACTTAATCGTTTTACTATTATAAAACAATACAAGAGTAAGCTCTTCAAATTAGCAATTACAAACCGTCAACGTAACCAAGCACCCACTTTGAATTTTAACGAACGAGTATTAAAGTTCTTAATTATAGTCTATCGGCGCATCATTTGTGTCAGTTGAGCGTCATATGGGTGCATTATTTGCACACGGGTCACCCAACCCTAAATGACCTCGTGGTATGCCTAGTTCCTTGAAAATCCAGTGGCAAAGATGGCTATTGTAGCAAGTCCGAAAAAGTTAACTCGCCTGTTTTGCGAAAATCCGGAAGGGAAAAAAACTGAATAAAACCTGGACGCTGAGTAGCAAATAAAAATGACCGCACTGCGTAACCCGAAGCCACGAAAATGAATGAAATAAACATCTTTTTCAGACAATTCTAGTGGACGTCGCAAGGTTGAATTTGAGAGCAGTGATTTAGCATTTGAACCAAAAATCGCTGTGGTATATACATGTTCCGTAGGAGCCAGACAATCCGTTAGTAATGATGAATGTTCGCCGGTCAGCGAATTTTGCATCGTATGTCTGGCCTGTCAACTGACAGTGCGTGTGTAAAACCTATAATCATGTAATGTCCGTTGCGGCATTGCCTAACATACAAAACAACATTAGCCTTTTCCACTACCAGCCATTTGTCACCGTGCAGGGTACAGTCATGACAGTACTGGGTCACACAGTTTGCTGATGCACATGATAAGGTTGGTCTATTTTTTGTTTTTTTCTTCATGTCTTTTTTTTATCGATGCCATGTGTTGTGTTGAAATGGTCATACCGTACCGAGTCAAAAACAAAATCACACCAAGTCATACATCATGAGGCCTTACAATTACATAGACATGATATATACACACAATACAGAAAATCCCCAGTTATTGATAGTGCTTCTTTGATGGATTAAATTGATCATTATATAGGGTTATTTGCTAATTAAAGGAGGCATTATTTGCTAATTAAAGGGCACTCTAAGATCAATTCAATGACCAATTAGAGAGCATTCCTTATTTACCAAAGAGACAGGCATTCCTGGCCAGTTAAAAAGGCTATATAGACTCTGTTCTCTGATCATCTGCCTACACACAGGAGATCGGCCATTCTGGCCACAGATGGGTAGTTGCACAGTGTGCCCATTCTGGCTTCTGCAGTGTGGGGCTGGAGACGGAGACACATTGTGGCCAGAATGGCAGACTGCACATTGGGCGCCAGATTGGTCATCTGCCAGTCCGGCCGCCACAATGGCTGTTTCAATGAGTAATTGGCCAATCTGGCCGCCGGTTGGCATTTGCCATCGAGGCAGGGTCTGCCCTCTGGCCCCAGTGTGTCTCCATAGCAATGACTGATTTGAACCAAAATCATATCTTGGTTCCAGTTAGTTTCGTGTACCAAATCCGTGTAACTGTACTTGACTGACCCGTGGCCGTTTATGAAGTTTTGGCCAATCGATCATTTTACGTCTTTACCAATTTCAAAGAAACCCCTTAGGAAATCAGCTGGTCGGGGGCCGTGCGTGCTCGCGGCAAGGGGAACACAAGGATTTTTACGGCTACTTAATCGTTTTACTATTATAAAACAATACAAGAGTAAGCTCTTCAATTTACAAATTACAAACCGTCAAGTACCAAGCATCCCACTTTGAATTTTAGACGAACGGAGTATTAAAGTTATCTAATTATAAGTCGATCTGCTGCTGGCTTCATAAATTGTGTCAGTTGAAGTGCGGTATATGGGTGCATTATTTTTGCCACAACTGTCAACACCAACCCTCAATGACTCGGATAGCTAAGTTCCTTAAAATCAGGGACAAAGTTGGCCATTGTAGCAAGTCCGAAAAGTGACGCGCCTGTTTGCAAAATTCGGGAAAAATCTGAAATTAAAACACTGGACGGCTGAGTAGCATGAAAATGATCGCAGCTGCGTAACCGAAGCAACGAAATGAATGAAATAACATCTTTTCAAGTACAATTCTAGTGACGTCGAGGTGATTTGATAGCAGTGATTTAGCATTGTGAACCAAATCGCTTTGGTAGAATCAACATGGTCACGTAGGAGCCAGACACGCCGTTAGTAATGATGAATGTTCGCCGGTCAGCGAATTTTACATCGTATGTACTGGCCTTGGTTCAACTGAAGTGCGTGGTGTAAATACCTATAATCATGTAATTCCGTTGCGGCATTGCCTAACATACAAAACAACAGTAGGCTTTTCACTACCAGCAGTTGTCACCGTTCAGGGTACAGTCCTGACAGTACTGGGTCACACAAGTGTGCTGAATGCACATGATAAAAGGTTAGGTCTATTTTGTTTTTCTTCATGTTCTTTTTTTATCGAGATGCAATGGTCTTGTGTTGAAATGGTCTACCGTATACGCGAGTTCAAAAAAAAATCACACTCAAGTCAATAAATCATGAAGCCTTACAATTACATAGAACATGATATATACACACATCAGAAAATCCCCAGTTAGTGATAGTGGCTTCTTTGATGGATTAAATTGATCAATTATCCGGGTTATTTGCTAATTAAATGAGCATTAATTGCTAATTAAAAAGGGGCACCTAATGTTATCAATTCCTTGACCAATTAGAGAGGCTTCCTTAATTTACCAAGAGAGAGGCCTTCTGGCCAGTTAAAGGCTATATAACCGGTTTCCTCTGATCACTGCCTCACAGGAGATTCGTCCATTCTGGCCACAAAGATTTCGTAAGTTGCACAGTGTGCCCATTCTGGCATCTGGCACAGTGTGGGTCTGGGACGGAGACACCGCGTGCCAGAATGGCAGCTGCACATTGGGGCCAGATTGGCATCTGCCAGTCTGGCCCCACAATGGCTGTTCAATGAGGTGTTAATTGCCAACTGGCCCCGGTTGGCATTTCCAAATCGAGGCCAGGGTTGCTTGCCACTCTGGCCCCAGTGTGTCTCCATATCAATTAATGATTTATTGAACCCCAGAAAATCATGCTGTTCTCATATTTTCTTCCATATTGTTAAGATGGTTAAAAATTTTTGTTTTGGCTGGTTCCCATTATCATATACATGATTGGTTATTGGAGCTTGTCTGGAACCCAAATAGCATTTTGAGATTAAAATGGTCAAAATCATGCTTTTGAAAACAAAAGTGGACACTTTGGATAGTGCCCAGATGGGTTTCTGGATGGTTCCCAGTGTTTGTTCGGCTCCTTTGTGTATTAATGGTGGTTGAGCAACCCAATTAACCATTTTGTTCAAAATGGTCAAAATCCCATGATTTTTTTAAACCAAAGTGGACACTTTGGTGGTTCCCAGAAGATTTCTGGATGGTTTTCCCGGTTTTTCTCGGTTTCCTTTGTGTATCAGTGGTTTTTGGAGGGCAGTGCCTGGAACTCGATTCAACGATTTAGTTCAAAATAGTCAAAACTTTAGTATTTTTAAAGAACTAGAACACTTTTGATGGTCCCCCAGTGGCTTCTCGATGGTTTCCGGTGTTTTCGGTCCCTTTGCGTATTAATGGTTGTTGAGCTTTGTCTGGCACCCGATGCACTATTTTGGATTGTAAAAATTATGATTTTAAAACAAAACCGAACGGACACTTTGGATGGTTCCCGATGGTTCCCGGTGTTCGGCGGCTCCTTTGTGTATTAATGGTTGGTTGGGAATTGTCGGACCCAATTGATGTTTGGTTTAAAAAATGGTAAAATCCATGATCTTAAACAAATTGGGACTTTTGGATGGTTCCCAGAATATTTCTGGATGGTTCCCAGATGTTTTTCGGTTCCTCTTAGCATATTAATGGTTGTTGACTTTGTCTGGAACCCGATTCAACTATTTTGGCTCAAAAGGTCAAAAATTTATGTTTTAACAAAAGTTGACGCTTTGGATGGGTTTCCCAGATGGGTTCCGATGGCTGGATTTCCTCGGGTTTTTCGGCTCCTTTGTGTATTAATGGTGTTGTTGGGGTTTGCCTGGAAACTACCAAATTATTCATTTTTGGTTAAAATGGTCAAATCCAGACATTTTAAACAAAAGTGGACACTTTTATGGTTCCAGATAGATTTCGGGATGGTTCCGGTGTTTTCGGTTCCTTTTTTTTTTGCATATAATGGTTGTTGAGCTTGCGGGACCCGATTAAACTATTTGGCTTCAAAATGGTAAATTTATGATTTTTAAACGAAAGTGGACAACTTTTATAGTTCCCAGATGGTTTTCTGGATGGTTTCCCCCCCCGGTGTTTTCGCTCCTTTGTGTATTATGGTTGTTGAGCAAGGTGCCTGGAACCCGATTCAACTATTTTAGTTCAAAATAGTCAAAATTATGATTTTTAAACGAAAGTAGACACTTAGTTTGATGGTTCCAAGTGGCTTCTGGATGGTTTCCCTTTGTTTTCGGGGGTCCCTTTGCGTATTAAATCGTTGTTGACATTGTCTGGAACCCAAATTAGCATTTGGTTCAAATGGTCAAAATCATGATTTTTAAACAAAAGTGGACTTCTTTGGGTGATCCCAGAAGATTTCTGGATTTGCTTCCCTGGTGTTTCGGTTCCTTGTGTACATTGGTTTTTGAGGCAGTGCTGGAACCCGATTCAACGTATTTTAGTTCCAATAGTCAAATTATATTTTTAAACGAACTGTACACTTTGGAAGGTTCCCAAATGCTTTCTGGATGGTTCCCAGTGTTTTCGGTCCCTTTGTGTATTAATTGTTGTTGAGCTTTGTCTGGAACCCGATTGAAACATTTTGGTTTAAATTATGATTTTTAAACAAAAGTGGACAGTTTGGATGGTTCCCCGAAGATTTTGGATGGTTCCTGGTGTTTTTCGTTCCTCTTCGTGTACCAATGGTTTTTGAGCAGTGTCTGAACCCCAATTCAACTATTTTAGTTCAAAATAGTTAAAATTATGATCTTAACAGAAGTGGACACTTTTGATTGATGGTTTCCCAGTAGATTCAGGATGGTTCCAGGTGTTTTTTTGGCTCCTTTATGTATTAATGGTTGTTTGGGCTGTTGAACCCCATTAGCATTTTGGTTAAAAGGTCAAAATCATTTTTTAAAAACAAGGTAATACTTAGAGGGTTTCTGGTGGTTCATGGTGTTTTTCGGCTTCTTTGTGTATTAATGGTTGTGAGGCATTGTCTGGAACCGATTCAACTATTTTGGTTTAAATTATGATTTTTTCTATTTTTAAAACAAAATGGACACTTGTATGGTTCCGAGATGGGTTCTGAGGTTCCCGGTGTTTTCGCTCTTTGTGTATTAATGGTTGTTGACCATTGCCTGGACTGCAATTCTGCTATTTTGGGGTTCAATGGTCAAAATCATGATTTTTTTTTAAATGCCCACTTTAATGGTTCACACAGAAGATTTATGGTGATGTTCCCGTATTTTCGGTTCCTTTGGTTATCACACACGGTCAAGTCCGCAAACCGAAGCCCGTGTGGCGCAGCTGATAAGCGCAGGACTCATGTGAAGAAAAAAAAAAAAAAAAAAACCATTGTACATCGAAGTTCGAGCCCGAGCCCCGCTGTTGTCTACATGTTGTGCCCATGGGCAAGATACCTAATATCAATTGCCTCGTTTACCCAAGCGAATCTGGGGAGCTGTTACAAGTGGGGAAAATTACAATCTAAAGTGCGATAGGGAATTTGCGCTAGATGCCTCTGCCGGCCTAGATGAAGCGAAATGATGTGACAATTTTTTTTTGTATTTCTTTTTCTCTGGATTCCTCTCCTCTCCCTCTCTCCTCTCAATTTTTAAAACAAAACTTTTTATTTTTTTGTTAATATTCATTCTCTTGTTTTCCCTCCCTCTTCTCCTCCTTTCTGTTGACAGCTCTCTTCCTCTCTTCTTTCTATATCCCTCAACAGTTTCCCCTCTACAAATTACGTTTCTCTCTCTTCCGTCCCTCTTCTTGACCCACTATCTCCTCTCCCCTTCTTCTCCCCTATGTCTCTCGTCTCTCTCTCTCCTCCTCCTCCCCTCTCTCAACATTTCCTCTGCTCCAAATTAGCCCTACGTTTTCTGTCTCATTCAGTATCTCTCTCTATCGACCACCTATCTTTCTCTCTCTCGCTCTCCTCTTCCTCCCTCCCTCTCTCTCCTCTTTCTCCCTCCCCTCTCTCACTCTCTCTCCTATTTCCACCTCTCACTCTTTCTCAGCCCGCCTCTCTCTCTCTCTCTAACCGTTCTAAGCATGCGGTGGCGTACCAACGGGGATGCGTAGCACAGGCGTACAGACGCGAATCATATGCGCGCGCCGTGACATGCACGACGATGCGTTCACGCCGCGGTCGTGTGCGATCACCATGGATTCACCACTGCATAACATACCGGTCGTTGTTGGCAAATCAGCAAGTGTTTAAGTAAATTACGCACGGCGCGCTGTGAAAGCAAAGTCATGATTTGGTGACTGCCGGTGCTACGATAGAAAAAGGAGGAAACTCAACAAAAATTCCCAATCCGATGGCGCTACCCATGCAAAGTTGCATTTTAATAATATAGACTAGTGGGAGGCCCGCTAGGTGATTGAACGGGAGCGATCACTGAAATGGAGGCGATCATTGAAACAGAAGCGATCACTAAAACAGAAGTGATCACTGAAGAAGTGACACATACACACTATAGCGACACAACCACAACCACATCAGTAAAACACACAGATAGGGAATTGTGACAGCTCCTCAAACGCCAGTATAATTCAAACGTTTAGGACTCCCCGAGACACAACATTCTGCATTCTTAACATTTTCTCGTAGTTTCCATCACATAGTCTGTAGCTCATGTAGTTACCATTTGGAAACGTTTTAATCCAGATAAAACTTTCTGTATATTTTTCTTTTTCTTTTCAAAACTACTCCCCGTGTCCTAACCCGTAGTGTTCGTCATACAGGAACCAAAGCGCAATAACATGACTTGTTCTTGACCATTTTTAAAATGCATTTTATGGTAAAATGCTGGCAACCTGTATTTTACCTTAAATTTTAATGTTTATCGTAAATTTTACGGTTTACATTAATTTTTACGGTATTTTCCCGTAAAACACTTATTTTTATTGTTTATTTTACGGTATTTCACCGTAAAATTACGGTCAACCATAAAATTTGCACGGGAATAACCGTAATTATTTACGGTTTCACCGTAAAAATAGGTGAATCTTTTACAGTGTCGGCCTATATGATTGGTGGGCGATCTGTCTCTTTGGCTCCCGCAACTTCTTTTCCCTCTACTCTCTTCCTCTCTCTCTTTGAAATTCCTCTTTTCTGTTTTTGCTGTCTGTTTTGCTTCTGTCTGTCTCTCTGACATTTTTATGTAACATTCTTTTTATCTCTCGACCATCTCTCCCTCTCTGTTCTCAGTCTCTCTCTGTCTCTCTCTCTCTCTCGCTTTATATATCCCTCAATATTTTCCCCTCTACAAATTAGGTTTTCTCTCTCATCCGTCACCTAAAGACCCTTAGCAATTACATACCACCCCCGCCCCGTCTCTGCCTCGTCCTTTCTTTTATTTCATTCTCTGCTTTTGGCGAGGTTTGCTTCCCCTCTCTCTATTTTTCTCTAACTATTCTTTCTCCATTAATTATTTCTCTCTCCTTTCTAGTTTTACCTCTCATTCCTTCTCTCTCTCTCTCCCTCTCTCCCTCTCTCTCTCTCCCTGTTTCTGTCTCTCTCTTCCTCTTACTGTACGACCATCTCTCCCCGGCCGGGCAACCACCTCTCCCTCCCTCTCCTCTTTCTGCATGC
>JAMKCH010061192.1:0-66349 GCA_023653785.1 Ophioderma brevispina
GATTGCTGTGGGTTGTATGTGATTGATATAGGATGTAGGAGGGTTTCTGTGGGGTGTATGTGGTGGTAGGGGATGTAGGTTGATTGCTGTGAGGTGTATGTGAGGTAAAAAGTACAGAAACCAAACAGAAAAAGTTGGGGGTAAAAAGTACAGAAATCAAACAGAAGTCCCAGAACTGACTTTTTACATCTACTGAGCTTATCCCTTTCCCCACTGAAAATAAAGACCCAGAACGAAGGAAAAGATGGAACAAATTAATGAATAAAACTGATGTTAAAACTGGAAAAAACTGGGTCAACAAGCCGCATGATAGAGTCTGTTCACGGCATTTCCCTGATGGTAAACCAACCGATGCCCATCCAGAATTGCTAGCTGCTTGCTCTTATCAACATACTAAGACAGTGTGTTTTAAAAGTTAGCATTTTCGATTTTTGATATTTTGTTTTATCCACGTGCTTTTAGGCCTATATTAATTTTATGTAATTTGTCTTGTTCAAAAGGGTTCTGGTTGTTAAAACTTCGATATGGCATACTAGTTGTTATGCTGTTAATTATGAGTGAGAGAATGTTACCACTCGTAAATATTCAACTATTTCAGAGCCACCCGAATTTCAAACAAAGGTCGATGGGGATAAGTACTGAATTTTTTATCTAAGATAGGATCTAATTCAAAGTTGTGTGACAAGTAGCATGTCAACACGTACTTTCCGTATTTAACAATAGGCCTTTAGAAATGAAACCAAAGGAATGGTTGTATTTTACATCATTTAGATTATAAATTGTAACTCTCTAGTATGATGAGTACGGTATGCATGTTTGTATTATGTTTTTATTTCTTAGTACAAGATAGGATCTAAATATGTAAATAAAGAAGGCGTAGTTTCGTCTAAATGGGCAAAATTCAGACTGGATGCAGGTTCCTTTCAGTACCCGTCGCCCACTCTAAAAATATGTTCTTGATTGCTTGTGATGGGGTGCACTTGGACTTCAAGAAACGCAGTTTATTGTTTGGTGATATCTCGTGATAATAAATTTCATGAAGCCATTTACTATCAAAGTAAGAATAAGCTTTCCCTTCTTTGTAGTCAGTTAGTAGACGCTCATGCAGGGTTGGTGGCTTTCGTGCAGAGCTTGTTGTTCTTACACTGACGCATGGGGCCTCACACAGCAACCAAGTGGCAATCTCGAAGTAGCTAACTGGGGGCCAGTGCTAGCCTTAACCCCCTCCTCCTCTGTCAACCATCCGTCTGTCAGGCAATTTAATACCATTCCAGTTCAGAAGCTCATTATAATGCTCCGAGCGTGCCAAGTTTTTTGCGTGTTTTGAGTCCTCTCACTCTCAGAAAATCTTTCAAAGCTTTTACATTCCAATGCTGAATTTCCTCTAAAGATGGGCTATGATCTGCCTCATCCATTTAAAATAATAAAAAACAATACGAAATCGCAAAAAAGTCGATAAAAGCAACGATAGAAAAGAGATTTTACCGACGGTCGACGTGCGTTGCTATGGACACGGCGATTTGTTTGTCTCCCAAGATGGCGGATATTACCCAGCATGCAATTCGCGCCTCCAATGGCGAAAAGGCTTATAATATAGATACGACAGTTAGTCCAGAGGATAAGCAAAGAATCGTGCATTTTGTGATAGAAATATGACGCTTGTCACAAACTTGGACTATAACTATAAACTATTTTAATGCCTCATATAGAGGAGGAGCAGAATATCATAGGGGCCTTATTTAAGGAATTCGTTTACCTCCCACTACAGAAAAGGTTTGACACCTTTGGTAGTTAGTATGGACCCTCTACATCAATGCTAGGTAGGTAGTACGTACTTTCAAATTGTGGTATCACTTTTTCAATAGGGCCAATTTAAGGTTACACAGGGGTCAAACTTTTAAAATGCTCCAATCATGTTGAAATGTATGCCATATTGTCCATCTAATCATAAGGATTCCAAAAATGTATAGTTTGTACCACCTACGACCATTGGTTTTGGAGTTATAAGGTAAAAATGGCTAAAATGGTAAAAAAGGTCAATCTCAATTTGTACAGGGGTCAACATTAAAAGTTAATCTGATTATATTTTAAATACTTGCAAGTTATTGCCTGAGGTAAGAGGACTCCGAAAAGGTATAGTTTGCATCATGTTAAATGCTTACTTATGGAGATAAGGGTCAAAGAAGGTCAACACCATTGGGTATGGTGACGCTATGACTCTATTTTGTCCCTAACATAGGGGGAAAAAAAAAAAAAAACATGCATTGCAGATGGTACAAATATTTTTTTAATTTTAACTCATTAAGCTAGTTGAACACTTTCGATCATTTTTCCAAAATTGGAGCAACTTCCAATTTTGACCCCGGTAGCAAATAGAAATTGACTTTTTACGATTTTAGCCATTTTTAGCCCTATAACTCAAAACCATTGGGTCTAGATGGTTCAAAACTATAGCATTTTGGAATCCTTATACTAGACGGACAATATGGCATACATTTCAACATGACTGAGGCATTTTAAAAGTTTGACCCCTGTGTAAACTTAAATTTGGCGCTCTTGAAAACGTACCAGCCACAATTTGAGAGTACTACCTACTTAACATTGATATAGAGGGTCGCATACTAACTATCCAAAGGTTGTCAAACCTTTTCTGTAGTATGGGTAAGCCCCCGCCAAACGATGATGTTTGACCTTGGTACATAGGCTCCTCCACTAATTACGAGCTTGCTCTTTGTGGTCTAGCTTGTTTTCAGGGGTAAGGACTCTAAACATGACCGCTACTTTTAAAGATTATCGTGTCCAATCATTTTGGGGGGGGGTTTTCCAACATTTGCACTAAAACTGATTTTTTTTCTACTTACTTACCGAAGTAGGGGAGTAAACAAGGTCAAGCCCATTGATGGGCGATGGATGTTGACCTTTGGTGCCCCTACATTGGGGACTAAGCATTTAAGACAGTCCAAACTATCCTTATTTTAATCCTATGAGCTCGCATCAAAAAAAAAAAAAGAAAAAAAAAAAAAAAAATAATTTGGCACATTTTTGATCCGATCGGAGTATTTTAAAATTTGAGCCGGACAACTGAAAATTACCGCTTTTTATTGATTTTTGCCGTTTGTAGCCATAACTCGCAAACTTTCGACACAGATAGTTAACAAATTATAGCCTTTTTGGTATCCTATGATTTAAACTATTAACTTGGTATAAGCTTTTCAACATGATTGGATCAATTTACAAAATTTGACCCCTGTTATTGACCTTTTACTCCCCAAAACAATTTTCCCCGCCCCCTACGATGACTCAGCTTTTTTGGGGGGGTAATGTTGACACATTACCCACCAAAATCAGTTGAAATCAGCTTCTTTTAAAAAAATTTCACAGATTTGGCTGAAAATATGTTTACTTTTGGGTGCTAAATGCTATACTTCTTTCACAAAGTGAACGATTTTTCGCAGACGGGTCTTTTCTAAGTATGCAGAACCCACTACGATATGCAATAGTTCGCTCGTCGGTCGACTGCATTCATTATAAAAAAAAAAAAGAAGACTTAAACTTCAGATCGGATCGGATCACGCTATTTCATTGAGGATGGCTAAGGTAAGGATAACCGGTCATGTTTTGGTTAACTTCTGTCCATTTCTTTTATGTTTGGACTTCTAAACGTAAATGCATAGCATAATACGTTGGAATAAATATTACATCAAGGGGGTGGCCGCATTCAAAACAGTCATCCGTGCTGGCGCTGACATTTTTTAATATTGGCACGGATAATTATTAGTTTGGGTGGTCTTGTATAGCACCCCTTATGTCAATTCGATACAAACAATCCGCCCAAAATATCAGTTGTTGATTTGGGTGGCTATTGGGTGGTTAAATGTTTGTCCTACCATGGCACACACGAATGAAATGACCCGTCCTCTTCTTGATGTAAATAAACCGCCTCAATGAATACATCTTTTCACTAAGCGGCGCTTGGCATTATGAGAAAAAAGAGTATCTGACACAATGATCCAGGTGCACTATTATTTTCACCTGGCCACCTCTACCACACACATCACTTTAACACTAGCCGATTAGTGTATGCAAAGCGCACCCACAGTATGTTGAAGAAGGCGGAGGCAGCCATTGCTTTCTATTTTTGGGAAGCTCTATGTTTCTACTTTGTGGTCGGCAAACATGCGAGACGATGATTTCTAAAGATTAGGCGTAGCGTTTTGTCCTCTCTATCTATATAGACCTCTTTGATATAAACAGCGTGGTCATGGGCGCTTGGGTTGTATTCAAGAGTCTGCTTGGTGTGAAGACGGTTATATAATCGCAAATCGTACAGCAATAAGCTAATATGTGTTTAGGTATTGTTATAAGGCTGCCTCTGTAGTCTTCTTTATTGAGGACAAAGGTCTATCTAGAGCGTCACTTACAGCTCCATAACAAAGGGCAGGCTATGCACCATCTTTGCTTGTTTCTTGCATCATTAATAATGGTCTTGAAATGGAGGCATGCTCTACGCTTTGGCTTTTTCTAGAGAGCATGGCCCCGAAGTTTCTCTAATTTGTTCTAATTTTTCTTGATCCAGTGTATTTTGTGTTGATAAAAAACCCCTTGCGCGGTACATGATAAAGTAGTTGTAAAACCACCCACTCAAAATTGGTGAAAGATAACTTAATGATTATCGAGGGCCTCCTTCTCTCCTTATCCGGCGGATGTCCTTATGACCGTCATCAGAAATTTCACCCCCACCCCCTGAAAACAAACTCTTCGGGACTGCACGCACTGTTAGTTGGAGTAGGCATTCAATAGACTACCTTCGGTTTGTGCATGAATACATGATCTGTGAGCAACTGCCAAATGCAATATTTACTCGCTTGTTCTGACGGCACATACGAGGCAGGAAATTAATCAATAACAACGAGTTCATAAATTTTAAGAGTTTTATAGAGGATCAAGTAAACAGTGGATAGTGTCATAGAGCACGGGTAAATATACTCCTTTGAATCGAAGTCACATTTGGATAAATTATTGACAAATTGCCGAAAACGGCCGGTGCCCAAATCCGGCAGGTCCCAAAAGGTAGTGCCCGGGCAAGGTCCCCAATCAGATGACTAACGATCGATCCTAATTCTTACGCGATTTGGTAGAAAAAATACTGTAATCGTCGCATCCTATATGCGGAAACTATTGGTATATATGTTATCCGCAAGGTCGTTTTTCTCTATGGGCGGCGTATCGTGGCAATCCCATCCTGAATTATAATTACCCTGAAAAGTTAACAAGAAAAAAGAGGATCACAGTATGTTGTGCTCATTATCTACAATGAATAATGCAACTTTAGACTAGGCTAATGCAGCTACTAAAGCAATTTTTTAGAGGTCGCGCATGATTCAAATAGATTTAGCGTGATTTGTGTCAAGTCGTACAAGGAGGGCGAGAAAGTATTCAATATTTGGTGTGGTGATGACAATCATTAGGGACTATTGATTTTTCAGAGTACAATGTAATAGAAAATTCGCAGGTGGCTGGTGTGAATCTATTCATGGCACTGACTGAAATTCAATATTTTCACTGAAGTGATGTCACTGGATTTTGTTTTTTTTTTTTTCTGTTTTTGTTTGTGTTTTGTATGTTTTTTTTATTCTTTTTTGTGGTGGCCTGTTTATTGGCATTGAATGCCGCCGTTAAGATTTGGACATGTTATCATCTAATTCCTGAGATCTTTAACATCTAACAAATCGCAATTCAGTTTGTATTTTTGTAAGTGCAGATATCTCTTATCCTACACTGTAAAGGCTGTGAAAATCAGAAACAATGTAATGGTGATCCACTGGATATTTAATTTCGAAAGCTTCCGTGTCCATACAAAAATGATTGGAGTACTTAAGGAAATATTGATCGTCCCATACTAGGTGACAGATATGTTAGTCTTTTCGGAGTAGCAGCCCTTCGTTCTCAGTAATAGCAGGGAACAACAATCAATGGGAAATTTTGTGTTTTTGGGGAACTGTGCTGTCTGCGCGATTCCCGTAATCAGATTTTTACGTTCGTATATCACACTCCGCTTTGGAGCTTTTCCGCGGTTGGGAATATTAATTGGGGGGGGGGGGCTTCGACAGCTAAGAAACATAACAACAGCCCCATAATGCAGTGGGCACACAGCAATCAGCTATGCTATGCATAATAAATATTCTATGCATAAATTTTATTATCTATGCTATAGCACTATAGCAGGCAGCTAGTGTTACGGATACCCTCTGGGTCGGAAGATGAATTGGTCAGACGCCCTCTGTTGGTCTAGGTGATTCCGTCCGGTCAAGGATGAAAAGGTCAAATAAGAGGGAGAAGAAAGCCCATGTTTTGAAAGTTTGACGATGATGAATGATTAAGGAACATTAAAAGGTTGATATTAACCGAGCGAGTGTCTCAGACTGTTACCATTTGACTCAATTCCCCACAGGGGTTAACAACCACACACCCCCACGCAACATGTGGTGCAGAGATCGCGGTTGTTATCGGTAATCATTTCTGTCCATGCACAGACAGTGACATTGTGATGTTGTAGGCATGATGATACCCGTGCGTGAAGATGTGGCAGTGTGTTGAACTCGAGCTCGTGGAACAATTAACAGAAACAATCTCAATGGCGACAACGCCGGGTGCCAAGCCTGTAAACTGTAACATGAACATTTAGATTGCATAGTTGCACTGGCCCAGTGGGCCATGTTCTTTATTGACTGTTTAGCATTGTTGACAGAGAAATGAAACTGGTGGTGTGAACAAGTTGCCGCTTCATCACGAATATCTTGCCGAACTTGAACATACTAGTGTAATCAGGGCAATTAGGCTATTCGTTCAATTTTTTTTTTTGAACTTGTTGAATATCAATTATTGTCCGTCATTCCCATTAACATTACGTTTAAACTGAAATTTATGAGCAAATATTAATGACTTGGCTGACTCTTGGGCATGTTTAAGGCAGCCCTGGCCACAGCTCGCACCCGCGTTTCCCGTTCACAGATCAGGATGGCACGTCTACATCATGCCTGACAAATTCGCTTAGGCCACGCAAAATTTAATGTAACCCACAGAAGATGTAGATTTGTGGTTGGAAATATTCCAACGAACGCTGACCATGCCCAACTGAATGACAACAGGCGGGGCTCACATTTGTTTAAAAGCCCTGCTAGTTGGACCGGCATCAGCTTGGTTACCGTCTTTGGAGGAGGACATCGCAAATGATTATGGTGAATTACCTCTAGCCTTTAGGGAAAAGTTCACTATTTCCCCTGCCCTTAGATTTCAATGCGGCACATTACGGAATCGCACGCAAACCCTGGTGAATCTGTGGACCGCTATAGCAAGATATCAGGAATGGCTGTTTCAAAGACTTACCATTGGGAAGAATAAAGTTATTGGTATGGCTATCTTATGGACATAGGACACCAGAGTTGGCCCAATCCATTGGCAATGGATCTGCTGATATCAAACTCCTAACTTTTAACGGCCACATGGTTGCAAGATGTAAACAATAAGTGGACTTGCTTTGTTATAGGGACAATATTGTGTTGTATTGAGTAGGAAAAATACAGTGGGGCACCTGGACTGACAGTGCTATCCTTGATAGTTTGGGTATATATTTTTTTCTCAAAGTCCATCAAACCAGTGTGGTTTGATAAGTGGATCAGGCGGCTGAATGATGATGCTAGTGTGACGGGGCGGGAAATCATGAGGTTCTCCGTGTCCATATGTGTAATTATTTTTATATGGTGGAGCCTTGGAAGATGTACAAATATATAATGATTGGGGGGCTTTCGCCAACGGTGCGTGTTTTCTCTGTTTTGCATATTCGCCGTCGGCCAATCGGCGTCCGGTCTATCTGCCCGCGTGACTAGATCTCGTCCGCCATTGCCCGAAGGTGAATATTGCAATCAACATCCCCCAGGATTTGTGAAGGAATTCGATATTTTGGTGCCTTTTTGAGGATGAAAGACGCACGGCGGAGTCCTATTTAACGGGCGAAGAGGAGTGGCAAGTAATCGTTTCAACCCATTTTTAGGCCCTGAAAATTTTCTAGAAATTATGTTTTGACATGAAAAGTGAGAATTTCAGAAACGTAGAACAGGTGCATGCTCGTGTAGTTTACCGTAAATTTCTCGGTGGCATACCGCGGAAGTATCCAAAATGTCTCCAAATCGTAGCGATGCTTCTCAATTAACTGAATTCCTGTGGAAAGTGTTTTTGTACTTGAAATCCCCTCGGTTAGGTGTAGCGCCGCGATGGTTTTTATTGAAATAGCTTATGTCATGTATATTTTCAGGCATTTTTCATGTATAAATGTCATGACGCTGCATTGCGAAAGTGAGTCATGATGTCAGCTCACCGCGTAATTTTCCTGATCCAACTTGTAATTCGCACTGTTTATATTATAGGGGGGCATACTGCTAATTATGATCCTGACATTCTTGCGGAATATTTTAGTACAGTCGCTGTAAAGCTGGCGTGATTTTGAGGGCCGAGTTATATTGGCGATTCAAATTGGGCTGCGTGGACTGCATTCAGTCATTTGTCCGCTTTCATTGTTGAGTGTCACCATTTTGTGATCTGTGGTGAAAATTAGCCTCGTTACCACTGTATGCGGAGCGGTGGAGCGGCGCGTGGTGTTAGCTATGGTCGTAGGGAACTGGCACTAGGGCATTGTGGAGAGTCCTGTTGTTAGCGCTTTTTCCTTAGGTTTGACGTGTTGAGACTCGCGGCGGTGATGATTCATCACATACCTTACGGGTGATGTATCATTGCATATTTTCGGCGTTATGATTCGTGATCACCGCGCGGTGTAAGGTCATATGATTTTTAATTATTTTTTGTAGGATATGGATCGATTACTTTGGTGTCACCGAGTTCATTTCTACTCGCACCCCGACACACGAGTTTAGGCTTGGTCCGGTGCATTATTTTTACATTCCTGCCAGTCGATTGCTTCTCTTCTACTTACCTTTTTGGGGCTTTTTGGGTGTTTTTTAAATTTGGAAATGGTGTATGTAGGATTTATTTATTATTCTTCTGCCGCCCACCAAGTAGAGTAGGGAATATTGTGTCGGTGTGCTTGTGTATTATAAATTTTGTAAAGGTGCTTTTATAAATTAAAGAGTCTACATGCTTAGGTATATTTGTGATTCAGAGTAAATTTTATGACATGACAGCTCACACAGTGGTTTTAATTTTTGATACAAATATTGTGAGTTTTTGAAACATGCTCTCTCTCCATGTAAATATAATATATTCTTGATTCCTTTTGTGATTTATTATTCCAAAAATCAGGCACCTATTTTTGTAGTCTTTTGTATACTCATTTGCCAAAAAGAATACATGCAAACAGTAATACTGGTCCACAATTATTTTGGATACAGGCTTTTATTATTACATGTACATGTCTTTTTACATTCAGGGACCGAGTCAGTATTTTGTGTCATGGGCTACAAATATTCTTAGGCCTGTGAGTTATAGTTGATAAGACTAGTGTGATTTTAATATTTAAAAAGCTTTTGGCTCATACATGGAGGTGTGGCTGTCATTTATCGGAAAGTTGTCCTTCAACAAGCTATGTTTTTATATTAAATTATACTGTGTGTGCTACTATATATTATGCAACTTATGAAGGTGAATAGTTAATCATATGTCGTCCTGTGGTACTCCGTCCAAGTCCTTCTCTCCACTTGAATGACGGGGCAGTCGTGGCAGTACTTGGTGATTTGTAAAACACAACTTGTATTTAATTTTGTATATGGTATCATGTAATATTTATGGCATATAAACCCATATGGTTACATTCTTGTTTAGGAGTTGGTCAACAAATAATTGATAGAAATTAGAATTACCCAAATTTCCGCATGATGCAGTGCAGTTTACTTAGCAGAGTATAGGACGTGGACATTTTTTGTTTTTGTCATGTTAAAATTATGAAGGTGTGCAATTGCTTTCAGATTGTAATTTTCTATCATGTTTATGGTCGCCCATGTCCATTCAAAATTCATGATTTTGAAAATTTTGGAATTATTTACCGACTATGACAAGTGTGCTGTCATTGTTCTGGACTTCTCTGTCACTGTTTGTAACAAATTTAGGGAGTGGTTCATAAATTATTGATGTGGTGCCTCATGACTTGTAAATGATTAATCTATAATGTTACACTTCAATGCAGATTAGATTAAGGACTCAGCTCATGGGTGTGAGAAAAGAGAAAATTAAAGTTAGCATACACTGGTGCTTGAGTATGACCATGTGCTTCATGGGATGGTGTGGTGGGCGGCTTATGTTTTCCATGTGAACAAGCAGAGTGCATTGTTTACATAGTGTTTTATAACCTTTTAGGATGTTCTGGAAGTGCTCCTGTCATTTAGTATAGACATTGAGAATATTTTAGTGTGGCTTTTTGGGGCTCAGTCCATTGTTTTTGTGAGCTCGTGCATGATCATGTACTCCCCTTAGTCTTGTGTGGTGTTATACATTGTTTTGGTGCGTGTATTTACAATGTATTGTCATTCTTTAGTCCTGTTGTTTGTATGGCTGTAGTCCATAGCTTATATTGAGCCGGCTGGTCAACCTATAAAATTAATGAATAAAAATAATTATAAACAGCTTGTCGTATATTTAGGCTGATGACATTCTCTCATATGCTGTGCCACTTTTTTGGAGTACGCATTTATATGTTGCGATGGTGTATGTGCGTGAATGGGTGCGACCCCACCCTGCAGTGTATGTATGCCATATATTTTTGCCTGTATGGCCGAGCTCCTCAATGGCTCACACATTGTGATATTTTATTTCGAATTTAGGAGTTCACCCTCTTTGAGCCGTGTTGGTTGTGTGAACTACCTTTTTGTCCGGCATGTTAGTTTATACCGGGCGTCGTTGATGTGGCTGCGGTATAGTTGCGTGATATTGCGGTGTCATTATAGTAATCTATGTATTCCTTTCTGATAATGTTTGGTGATAATGATAGTGTATGTCAAACATTAGTTTGCAATTTGGGCATTGTACTTTTTCTTGCTAATGCTTAGTGAGGTGAATGTCCTTTATTTCATTGATAGTAAAAATAAGGTGTACTGTCACCAAAACTGTGATAGACTTAATGTTATTTTTCATGGTATTAGTAATAGACGGATACGACCTCGTAGTGATTGATGATTGGCTGTAGGGTTAGGTAGGATGTCCATGAATCATGAGTTGGATATGTTGCACCGTGGGTGATATATATCTTATATCCTCGTGAATTCTATGGATCGGAAATGGGCAGCTGACTGTGTTAACAGGTGTTGAAAGTGGAAGGACTCGATGTGTACTTGTTATGGGTCGGTCCTGCACATCACTATCCAATGGCGGAGTTTAGTCAGGTTTATATGAGTTAGAGGGAAGGTGTAATTGAAGAAGTAAGAGGGAGGAGGTTATATGTATAAAAAGGGGATGAGGGGAAATGTAGGGGACTGAGGGGGAAAGAATGTGTTGATAATGATATGAGAGAAGAGGGAGTGAGAGTAGTTCAGCGCTTATGGCTGAGGAGGAAAATTCAGCGAGTATATTGAGGGGGAAAATTCAGCGAGTATAGCTGGGAGGATGCAGCGAATTAGGCTGTAGGGAGGGTAGGATTGAAATAAGGTGAGGAGAGTGGGATTGAGAGTGTTGTGGAGCCGTTGTGAGAGTATGGAAAGAGTGAGGAGATAGGTTCTTTTGACTCGAGATAGTGGATAGGTTTTCTAAACGCGTGTGTTTTAGGTACGAAAAAAGGTCTAAAGTATACCTGGTCTATGACTTTTATTTTATATGTATGTATAATAGGTATTCGGGTTAGCTCAAATTCTATTTAAGATGACACAATTTTTCCCATTTTTCTTTCTATGCAGTGCACCGAAGTGCACCGATGAGTGGACCCAAAATTTGCAGAAGAAGGGGAGCGAATACGAGGTGCCTTAAGTCTTTGAGAATTATACGAGTATACTCAAAAAATGTGCCTAAGAGTTGTGTGAGGTGCTTAAATTGCGCCCCAAGAGAGAGGCATTGGTCATTACACTAAAGGAGTGTTTAAAAGTTGTGTTGAGCGAGTACGAGGGTATGTGCAAGGAAATAGTGTGTGGTCAAAATTCTGTCGACACCAAAATTCTGTCGACACAAAATAGTTCGACACAAAAAAAATCTTGTCGACACTGCAAAAATTAGTCTGTCGACACAAAATTCCTGGCGACACAGTGTCGACAAGATTAGGGTAGGGTCGTCGACAAGCTGTCGACATAGATTAGGTAGAAGGGTGTCGGACAAGCTGTACGACATAGGTTAGGTAGAGGTCGTCGAACAAGCTGTCGACATTAGGTAGGTGAGGTCGGCGACAAGCTTCGACATAGGGTGGCTAAGGGGTGTCGACATAGGGTTGATAGAGGTTGTAGACAAGGGTCTCGGTAATAAGGGTCGGTCCAACTGTCGGAACAGATTGGGTAGGAGGTGGTCGACAACTGTCGACATTGATTTTGTAAATGAAACAGTTGATCTACAGTATAATTCTTTGTCAGAAACAATTTGTAAACCAAATGATGAATAAATCAGTTAGTGAGGACAGAGCTACCCGGAACGTTGTCTACCACCCTTCTTCTCTTGTGCCTCCGAGCCAGTACCAAAACAGGAGTTCTGCCCTCCTACACTTATCCTGGGTGTTTTTGGATGCGCCAACAGCCAACCAGGGCCCGCTACCACAAAAGCATTGGGTTGGCGGGGCGAGTGGATTTACCCACCCCCCGTTCCTCACGATACAGTAGTATGTACTAAATTTCTTGGACATAGAAAAGGATAAGAATCAATATTGAAAGAATGGCAATATTTGTAGTCATTGGAAATGGCATTTTGTGTTTTTTAAATCACCCTATGTTCCCCCCCCCCCGTTTTCTGGGTTATTTGATTTTGCGTCTTATTCAGTCAGGTAAGGTAGCAGCCAGAAGGTGTATTGAGTCATCAACAATGCACCAGGTATGGGAAAATTTACCTCAAGCAGCGTATGTGATCCCACAAAAGATCCCACAAAAATCCCACATAAAAGCCTGAACTTTAACTATGTTCAGCCCACAAGGTGCTATACTTAGGGAATGTGTGCATGATACAAAAATGTCCTTGTGGTCCTTAAATTCTTGAACACTTTTTATCCCGACGTAGTGACATGTGTTGTACAGTACAGTATAGGTACATTGCAATGCTTGTGGGATTGATTCAAAACACCCTCTGGGTAGCAGCTATACCATAACATTTAACAAAGATTCTCTTACCTAATATGAGATAGCAGTTGGATGGATTCCTGGTCGTCTGCAGAGCACCCATAGAAGCCAATGCTCCAAAAATCATACCAGCACCTAATGACATTACACTTCCTGCAAATACAAAGATCATGAAAATTCAACTTCACTACTGCTAAGTATCTACCCCCCCCCCCCCCCCCAGCCATCACCTCAAAAAGGTGCAATGTTTCTTTAATTAAGCGGTAATTAAGAAGGGGACCCTAAACTTAATTGTATCAAAAAGCATTAACAGATTTTTAACCCGGAGCTTAATTTAACCTCAACCACAGGCAGCACCCTAAGGCATATTTATAGAGAATGCCCCCCCCCCCGAAGTTAGAGATAACTTCATTGATTTTCTCCCTTCCCTCCCCACAAAATGTCATACTATCCATATTTCTCAGAAACCAAGTCTGGACATTAAGGGAATTCATGTAGTACAAATGGGGCGTCGAGATGAAGTTGTCATTCACAGGCTGAGATTGGGTAGGTGTGCCCTTAATCATTATTCTCTTTCTTTTGGGAAGGCACCAAAATGGTTTTTTTTGTGATGTCTTGGGTTTTCCAGAGACAATAAATCACCTCCACTTGAGGCTGTTTGTCAATTTTATTAGGCATGTGATATGAAATTTAAATACGTGCTTGCAGTCCTGGGCGCCTTAAGGTCCATGTTTTGTGTTTTGTTTTTAGCTTGTCGCCAGTTTTTTGTTTTGTTTTTGGCTCCTTTTTTTATGTTGTCCTTTTTATTTGTTTTGATGTTTTTTCTTTTTTTTCCTTTACTGTTGTGGCACAAAAAACTTGCATATAGGTGCCAATCAACCAATCATTCAACCAACCAACCAACAACCAACCACCCCCCTCACCTAATGACAAAAGTGTGCCCAACTTTGAAAGCACTAACACAATACCCTTTCCATTTTTCAAGGGAATCAAAAAATAAATTTGGCCCATCGAGTTTTTTTTCAAGTTGGCCTGTTTCGTGTCACATAGTTTTTGACATCGGTTATGCCATAAATGCAAATTTCAGCCTAAAACAACAATTAAACATGTGATAATAAAGTGTTTTCTGATTTAAAGAATGTGGTTGTAAGATAGTTTTCATAATCTATCTAAAAGAGATAATTTGTGCGCACATGACCCGCGTGGGTCAATTTCCCATGAAACGCTGCTCCTGCTCCTCCTCCACTTCTTTTGTTTGTAAATTAAAAAGCCATTGTGGATAGATTAATGATTTTAAAGAAACCTATCACTTGCATCATGTTGGCCTCTGCACTCATGCTTTAATTTGATACCAATTTAACTATTGGCTTGATGTTTATTTAAAATTCCACTTTTTTTAAAAATACTTAAAATTCCTGCATTGCATTTTTATTTGACAACTCCACCTATTTACAGGCCCAGTTTTAAAACACATGGCCATCTTCCAAAAAAATCAGTAGCAAATAATTTCATTCAAATATTCAGCTATCTATTTTTTTACATTAGTACTGAAATTTTGCCACCAACTCCAAATATTTGCCAATAAAAGCCAATTTTGTTTGTGTAATTCCGTTCATTCAAACCCCCACAATTTTTTTTTTACTCATTTCATGATTTAATGCGTGTGCTTATTACAAAAGGTGGGTTACATGATCATTTCAAATTGTTTCATTACAATGTTTTCCCTCTCACATGGAAGCATGTCATGAATCGAAATGATTCCTGATGACTTCTAGTGACAGCGCAATAATAAATTGTAAACACACCATGATGCTTACGGTGAATGCATCCCTAAACGTGCCGGGTATTATTTTATTATTATTATATCACCAAAATAAAATACAATTTTAATGTTGAAATTGGTCCAGCCATTTGATAGTAACAACTACAACCAGCAAAATGTGTATTAAATTTAGCCATATAGGAGATGTGTTGTTAAAAATGTGGCAACCACAATTTGAGACATTTTTGTTCATCCACATTGGAGACATTTTTGTTCATAACATTAACACCAAGGAAACATTTCCGTGCTTGGCCTTAATTTCACTGGGGTACCAGTAATGAGAAAAATATGACACTTTCTTGATAATCTCTCTTATTTTGATGGCGTAAAAGTGGCGGTATGAGGTTGTCGATCGGGTCACCAACTGGAAAATACAAAAGTAATGACTGCCTGTGGATTGCATGGCATGATTCTATAGCCCACGCACTCCACATGTAATCCACGTCGTAGGTTGGATTCCCCACTTTGCTTTTAATTAGTATTTATTTAGACTGAGCGAGCTGCATGCGAGATTGCAACGGAAAGCACAGTGTGGCGAGTTGAGTAGAAAATAATGACAGGCAGAACTAGTTCGCAATGCAACCCTATAATACGAGCAACTGCAACGCTTTCTTTAATCGGAATGACAGTTCATTATGGACAGCTATATTTTAGGTTGCAGACGAGTTGTACTTAAAAAAGGGTAGCAGCAAATTACTGAATTCACAATACAAATCAGATAAAATTACTGACCCCAGTTGTTGCTACACGTCTTATACATCAAATCATCAACAGTGATTGCAAAAAAGGCTTTAGAAATTAAACAAAATATACATATACAATTTGCTTTCACATGTTGAGTTAATGGCGCTAGTATTGCCGATGTCGTCACTGTTGTGGACTATACCATATTATGTGGAAGGATTTCCCCTGAATTTTGATCTCAGAATTAATCATATGAATTTTATGCATCATATGATAAAGACCTTCTGAGGTAATGTGTGCTTGTTTTACGAGCGAGGATTTATTAAACAATTTTTATTAGATCCGAAAAACGGCGAATCTTAAAAAAATTGCGAAACCTTTTTGCTTCGGAGCCGATTAAGTTTACACTCATGCACTGCTACAGGTTATTGTATACGAAGTGCTTCACGTGATGCGAGTACGCCCAACTAAAACGTTCATCACGGTAGTAGAAGTTCCTTTTAATGGCAGAAACAGCGCCCAGGGCCCCTGATATCAACTGCCAGTGATACTTGTAACACAATTTGGGGCCACAATCTCAAATGTGCTGGGAGATCTGGAGTATGAAATCAATCAGGAATAAATTAAGGCAGGTAGACATAGACCTGTCTGTAACATGCTGTGATGATGATGATGGTAAATTAAAGGCCGACTCGAGGATTCCTGAGGAGGGCGCCCTCATTTCCAAAACTACGTGTTTTTTTGCATGTAACATAATGCTGGCCATATACTAATCACTGTGTGAAATGCTAAGCCTTAAAATCGAATGCTGCTATAGAAATCGCAACTTTGTTTAAATTCCGATCCCGAGAATTTTGTTATACCACAGTATTCCTAGGCTATGGGACGTAAATTACACAAAATGGTTTTAATGCATAAAAACGAAAAATCCGATTATCTCAAATTTCGGATTTGTGCATTAGGGGACTTCTTTAGTTCTAGTTGATTATTTTTCATATTAAACAAAAAAATAAGATTTCGAAATCTCTGAGTCAGACTTTAATTGACTTGAGGAATATTTGTGTCATCTTACCAGCTTTAACATAACCCCATTACACCTCCAACAGCCACGAGTGTAGCGTCCCCACCACCCCCCCCCCCCCCCATGCAAAACCTATAACGTCAGTCATTGTTCTTTTTCAGAGTGTATCAATTAATGGTACAAAAAAGTCATGAAAAATATGTGAAAACAATCAGAGACGAGATAGAGGACATGTATGCAGTGGTGTAAAACCAGTGGCTGGTGGGTATCATGTTGGTAAAACGAAGATGTAAACACAGCAATGCTTCTAGATATATTTTGTTTTGTGGTTCACGTGTACTAACATGTTTTCATTCTTGTTGTGTATTTTTTTGCTAAAATCATCCTTTGTAAAATAAAACTTCAAATGAGGCGAAAATAATTTCATTTTTTTTATCGCATTTTGTTTTTGCAGCTCTTTAAATTTTGGATCTGTCAAATTAAAAAACACCTAAGGGTCAACACACTTTAACAAGCTTGCTGGGTGCTATTCACTTAAATTGGGGGTGTATTTTTAATTCCTCTTTTTTTTTTTTAACTTGTTATTATTTTATTGTTTTGCATAATTTCTTTATGTCAGGACTCAGCGCTGCAACCATAATGCACAAAAAGTCTAAAAAGTGGGCGTATTTTGTTACATGTTTTTGAACATTATATCATTACCCTATCTTATTAATGGTGTCTTCCATGCCGAAAGAGGCCATGAAGAAAAATGGCGAAGCGACATTACGACAAATACGATGTGCCATCTTGGTGTCAAGTTTGCAATCAACAGTTAGCCTCTATTGATAATTTTAAGAGTAGACTGAACGATGCCTGGAACATTATCGTAAAGAGAATGGATCCAATACCAAAAGCGGTAGGGATTCAACCCGGTTATATAAAGCAAATTGAGAATCTGAGACTATTGTATGGAAAGGTAGGCCGAATTCCACAACTTAGTTCAACTTCACTCATCTCAGACTCAATGTCGATTTTCATGAACACGATGGCCCCTTTTCCAGATATTTTGTGTCTTTGTTAAAAAACTTGTAAACAATGCTTTAATTGGGGCATTACAAAACCTGGCCCTGAAAACATGGCCTTTGGCCAAACTCAAATTGTACTGCTTGCTATAATTGTGGCAACCACCGGTATATACACGACGGTCGCGGTATACCCAACTAGCAAATCGGTACATTACACGACCGTGACGGTCGTGTACCCAACATCAAATCGGTATAATACAACGCCGTCCGTTACGGCGGCTTCCAGTGCGGCCGTATATACCGACGGTCCGTCCACATATAAACCCGGCGCGGTATATACCACGCGGTTGTTGCAAAGCAATGGACGGGTTTAAGTTTAATAGGCTATGGTAGCCAGCCCGCGCATATCGGCCGTTGGACGTCGCCTAATGAACTTCATTGGGAATTGTACCTCATCAACTCGAAGTGGCGATAATCATCCGCCTACGTGTCAACAGGGAAGCCGCGAAATTAACAATGATTTAAAAAATCAGGTAAATCCTTTCCTTTTCCTTTGACTCTTATTCACAATCTCTTTTTGTTTTTCGTATTATTGACCTAGGATTATACTTAACCATTACAACGTTTGTTGATTTTCAACGATAAACATACAACTATTCGAAGAAAGTCGCCTCGTTGCCTGTACAACCAATTTGACCTGAAATGTGGTCGAAGTCGATGTGCTTCCATTTTCAAATCTGATGAATTCTTATTTGAAATCGTCACATAAAGATGACAATCGGTCCAGATCTTCTATGATGTTTCATTGTCCTTAGAAACAATATTAGTGACTTCAAACTGTTAGCGCAAATTAGAGAAATGACCCGGCATGGCACTCGATTGCAGTGCACGAATTGGTCCAAATGGTGGCTGTGTTGAGTTTGGGTGCTGTGCGTGTGCGTTCATGTACTCGTCGTGGAAACCGGGCGCGGTCCAGAGGGTAGCGGATATGCTATGGATTGCGTAAATTCATTTTGGGCAGGTTTATTTTGTTTGTTTGCCTATTCATTTTTGTTAAACTTTAAACTTTTTGTCCTTTGTACCCTATTCATTTCTTCTAGGTCTATTCGAAATGACTGTTAGGCCAAATGAAATTATTTTTATTTCTGTTTCTAACTATTTTATTGTATTTGTCAGTTTGTTTCTTTTTTTTTGGGTGGGTCTCTTTGTTTATGTGTTCAAAATTATTTTACTTTTTTGGGGGTGTTGAGGTTTTTTTTTTTTTTTTTTTTTTTTTTTTTTTTTTTTTTTTTTTTTTTTTTTTTTTTTTTTTTTTTTTTTTTTTTTTAATTTTTCTATTATTTTGTTGTTCTAAATATTACATTGTTGCTTTTGTTTGTTTTTTTTCCTCAGTCTTCTGCCTTTCTTTTTCAGTTGATTTGACTATATTTTGGGGAAATTTACTTTGTTTTGTGGGGTTGGGGTTTTCTTTTCTTTTTTTTTTTGGTACTGAATCATTGTAAAGTTTGGTTTTCTTTAGGTTTGCCCCTTTAAAAAAACTAAAGATCTCACTTTGGGTTTTCCTTTTTCAGGTTGGATATTGTCTATTTTTTTTATTTCGGTGTGCAAGATTGCAAATATCCCAATCATAATTTACTTACTGGAGTGGTCATTATTACACAGGGGGTGGTGGAATTTAAAAGAAAGTGAAAGTTTCCATTCAAACAACTTGCATTCCTCCAATTTTATATTTCTGCAAGTTCTTGTTGCTCCTCTCCCCTTGATAAAATTTTCATGTTCCCTTCTTCACAACATTTCTGATAACCCAGATCTGCCCTCCCACATAATTAATGACCCCTTATTCACTGTTGTGACGTGTTGTATGGGATTAAAACCTAAGAAATTGATTGTAAAACAAGTCAAAAAAATAACACAATGTTACATTCATGGTTGTTAATGAAGGTTTGGTTTGTTTTGGTGTGTGGTTGGTGTAATATGTTTGCAGATTTGCACGTAGGATTACTTTATCAGCCTGTGCAGTGGGCCGAATACTGAGAAAGTACATTTTCTCAGATTTGACCTTTGACCCATTACAGATATATCTCACATCAGATGTAATGTCACCTGAGGTCCTTTGTAGCATGAGTTAAAGTCACAATTAGAAGAGGGATTCCAGAAGTATCAAATTGGTGGAAACCAGATGACAACGATCTTATGAACGCTGGAATAGGCGGCAAAATCCCCTTCGGCCTAAGCTCCATGGATAAAAGAAAAATAATAGAAGTCCAACCTTAAACGTTATGATCTAATTGAAAAAACAACTCATATAAATTCCCTGAGATGGAAATTATCTAGAAAATGTAATACATTGTTAGTGATAAATGCTTATGAATTACGACATTTTTGAATCGATTAAAAATAAACCTGTTCTATTGAAACTCTACGTATATTGGAGGTTAGAAAATTGGAACATGGCAACCATTGTAAACAGTTTTGGTCTTAAACCACTATCCAAAAAAGGGTTTAAAGGAAACAAAGACAGGATGTCTGTAGTTGTAATTAGTACTAAAAAAAATTATTTGACATCTAATTTGGGTGTTATAGGGGTTCTAGTTTGGTGTAAAATGTACAATATGAGCCAAAATGGTAAATTGGGCGGAAAATGTCTTAAAAATTGGGTGCTAAATGGTAATTTTGATAGAAAATCATGCTTTTTCAGCCCAAAATATGCTATTTTTACTAGGTTATTAAAAATATGAATGCATTGACTAATTAAAACATGATTGACATCGTTTTTTTAATAATATGCTTCATGCCTTCTTATTTCCTGGTAAAATAGGTGATTTAGTGTCAAAAAGGGCAAAAAATGGGGTGAAATTGGGTGCGGTTAAATGCGGGGTGTGGTCAATCCGGTGGTGGATTGTCGTCTTCAACGTTGGGAAAGGTCTTGGAGATACGTCCTTGCTTGACACCTGGCAAGAACTCTTCAAGCATCCTATTTTGTTAAAGAATGGAGTTTAAAGGAGAGAAAAGAAAAGTTAAAACAGTTGAAGGACTTTATTATACATACAATTCATGTTACATTTAATTAAAGTCCATTTTTTTGTTACAAAACAGTTGTGATAATTCGCAGTTTCTACGCCACATTTTTTATCGTAACTCCACTAATACTAACCCTAGAGAGCTGATCAATAACCCTCATTTTAAAGGTTTTTATTTCCTTTCTAAGCTCAATTCCAAAGTGATCCTGGAAACACCAAATTTTCATAGGCATGCCTATCCCTGACGTTGGTGGCGACTTGATCGAGAAGAAAACCTAATCTGCAGATAGCATATGGCTTCGATGACTATTGGGATAGAGGAGTTAAAGCGTCTCAGAACAAGGGCGTCGAGTTCAAACTTTTTTGAGACGCCTATGTTTTTTGTTTAGGTGTTCCGAAATTGGTCGGTATTTTTACCATAACAATCCATTTATTCTTGAGTGTATGCTGCCTGTTCTGATTTCTTTTGTAGTCGATCCCGTTGTGAAATTACAAATTCGAAAAAAATTACCTGCTGAGCTGTCCTCCATCTTGGTTGTTGTGAACATTGGAAAACGTGCCCGGACAGATGCTTTAGACCCACAATGCAGTCTGATTGATGAACTATGTGGCGCATAGGGGAAATAATGCGACAAGGTAAAAGTGCAATGCGGCCTAATTAAATACAGGCATGTATAGATCGTTGGCAATTGATTACGAGCATAACGTATATTATTTTAGCAATACATGTTAGACAAGTCTCCAGACCAAATGATATTCTCTTCAAAGGCGCAACAAGATTTTTCAAATATTACGAAGCTGTGCTACAACTCCTTTGCCACAAATGGAATCGTCCCAATTGTAAGTCGGAAGAAAGAAATGTGAAGTGTCTCAGCAATTGGCGACACCACAGGGCACCGCCATTGGACGATTGCGCCAACCGTATTTGTTTCTCCATCAATGAACGCAATAATGCTATGCCATCTATACGTCATCGACATAGAGAGCTGGTTGCTGCGTGCCTGTACTGTATTATCGAGGCCGTTGTTATGTCCCTAGCTGTCGAAGATCGGGTCATATTCCCAACCGCGAAGCTTTAAAACTAAACGGAGTGTGATGAATGAACATGAAAATGCATTATAAGGGGATCAGCGGACAGCCACTTTGAATTCCCATTTATTTTTTCCTGATCAAACACAGATCCACGGACAGATCAACAATGTTTAGTAAAATTGGATCTCCAATATCTGAAATGAACAAAATCAGCGTTGATAACCGTACCAGATGAATGAAAATGTGAGGTGCTTTACACGCTTAGAAGAAAGTGTGCCTTTCTACGGGATTATTGGCGCGGCAACAGAACAACAGACCAGAACAAATTGGATAGCAAAAGCGATTAAAATATAGAAAAAAATGCCTTATGAGACACTCGCACATGTCGCAGCGATGTTTTGTCTGTGGTGATCACACACAAAAGTGCGAGTCAAATGTGACAATTTTTCACGCGAATTCAACCCAAGATATGAAAACAAATTAATGTCCAGAAGCCACAATATGTAAGTTATGTGATTTAGTAGTAACAAATTACAACATTATGTTGCGTTCAGCCGGGAAATTCAGTCAGGGAGCTGATTCGGGTATGTTATGCAATTATGTTTTGATTAGGAAATGTGCTCGGCCCCCATTATTAGACTACATAGCAACTTCTAACGTAAATGGTGTCCATTTACGGTTAGAATTCGAACAAGTTGCGACATTCAGCTCTATTTCAATTGAGTATTTTTTGTGGTGTTGCTACTGCTAGGTCAATATACACAGATCGAATTTGTGGTTGAGTAATATAATCCTTCAACCACAGACAATAGGTAATTGGATGCGCTGTGACCGTGTTTACTTTTTCCTGATGACTAACAAATATAATCGTGCTCAAAAACCCTTTCAAATATAGTTATTCATTCGTTTTATGCTAGGGATGAGTTTTGCAGCGATGTAAAATGGCAAAATGCGGCGGCCCGTATTTTAAATGCGCGAAATGCGCGGAGTTTTTAAAGTCAAACATCGCGAACAATGCGTCATTATGTTTGCCCTACTAGTCAACCAGGAACACGAAGTCTTTGCAAAAAACAATACTCAAACTTCCAAAGTTGACACCCTATGTTTCTTACTTTTTTCTCGGCTGAAAAATTACAAGAAGCACATGTATCATTATCACCTGTTATTTTCCCTTCTTATTCCGAACAAAAATTTGAATCAGATGTAGATGGCCGCTTGCCGCGGGATGAAGGCTTTGCATCCATCCCCGAGAATAATTTCTTCGCACGTGGGATGGGGAATCCCCCAGGTATCGGATGACGTTGATCGCGTGAGAGGTTTCCCATCTTGCCACTGAACTGTTGGGAAAGTTGTTTTTTCATCTCTTCCGCATCCCCACCTATTTCCCGCCGGGAAAATTTACCTCGTCTACGCGGACAAGTCCGAATCTTTCAATTCCGAAGATTTGTGTAAAATTATCCCAGGATAAACCAATGATGAACAAAGACACGATACCGCGCGTTGATAGCTTGGAAATACACCAAATCGTGCTCAATTTCATTACCTGGGAAAATAGGTCGGTCATCCGTGTTCAACTAAATCAAGGTTAGAGGTAGGATTCTATGCTAGGATTTATGTACATTTGGCCGATATTTTGCACTTCTGGAGCTTTGTGAGTCATTCAATTTTCGCCGAGCGTTTGCATAATAATGATTTAATTAATCAATTGTCGTTTGTTTTTGCACTTTAAACATTAAAAAGGGGTTTTACACAATCATGAAAATTCCGCGAATGGACCAACAAAATGTGATAGACCCAAAAATCGCGATTTTTTGCGCGTTTTGCGCGATCGCGCCAAAACTCCGGTGCCTAGTTTTATGCACAAATGCATGTTAAAAGGTTCATGAAACTAATACCACATCCAACTGGACTCAAAATCTACATAAAACGCCAAATTTTCACACAGTTTTCAACATCAATAGTAGACCTGGCATGTTGAGCTAAATGCAATGTATAAATATATCAGTGCCGTAAAGGTCAGGTCAGTCAAACTCCTGTTACACAAGCGGAGACTAATTCAGTTTTCGTGATTGCACATATCCCGAAATTCACCATGTTCCATACCAACCTACGGATCGCACGTTACAGGTTTGACCATGATATTTCAAGGTGTATCGGGATACCCGCGCCGATAGTGAGGCCCGTGTAAAGTCAATGGCTATAACCAAAGGGCTGATTCATCAAAACTCTGGCAGAATAAAAAATAATTCTTATCTATTATTACAACAATCATTTTAATTGAAATTAATAAAAATAGAATGGCTATTAACCATTTACAAATTTCACGTGCCTTTTATGATGAAACACTTCAAGTGCATGATTTTCCAAAAAGCAGAGAATGGTAAAATGACCTCGGGTCATTTGTGTAAAGCGTGTTTATCAACAAATACTGAGTATTCTGAGTGAAACGATCCAGTTTACTTTCGACCTTTCATTTTTTGAAATCTTCGTGACGTTTTGAAAGTTAACAATTGTGTTTATGTGATTTGGTAATAATGACGCTACTTTGAAGAAGGGAAACAAGTCCATCAACCAGGTAAAATCAGGTATGTAATTTTATGTGTAACACGGTCACAGCGCAATCCAATTACCTATCGTCTGTGGTTGAGGATTATATTACTCAACCACAGATTCGATTTGTGTAGGTTCAATATATCTATAAAATTCCACTTAACACCCATATTGGGTGCAATCTGTGTGGAGGTTAGCTATTGTGCTCTGTTCACTGATCATGCCACCATTGTGTTGACAAATCCTTGTCATTGTATTCCCTGTTCACTCATCCACGCAAAACACAGACAGCCCAAATCTTTCATGAGCCCAATAGTTTCATTGCAGTTGGCATCTGGTGTCACAAGTTTTGAAGCTCATCCTGTGCTTCAAAAGAAGGTCAGTTTAAGGACACATTTTCACTAATAACTTTGTTATTTCTAGTCCTAGTTAAGTAAGCACCTCTCCTACTACTACAAATTTATTCTTTCATACCAACATATTTTGAATTTGTTGATAATTTCAATTTTTTCTGGATCGTTCCTACCAAGAGGCGCGTAATGTGAGTGCCGTACACTGCAGCACAACGCGTTAGCCATGGCAAAACCTAGTTCTGGTAACCAAACCGATTTCAACATTATCTTTTAACACGACTCTGGTTTTTGGTACCGGCTGGTAACGGGAAATGTACAGATACCAGAACAGGTCTAAATTGCTAAGTGCAACGCCTTTTCATAGTGCTGTACACTTACCTAAAACTATCTTGTCCATACACTCCACTGAACTCCACCTGTGTGCTCTAGATACTCGTCCCTCACCTGTCCCATTCATTTTTTGATAGTCCTTCCAGGGCGATAAAGTTAATGTAAATAAGGGCCTTCCGAATTACGCGAGAGAAGTTTTCACTTCAGATTTGACATCCCAATTTGCCTTTGACTGGTCAGGTAGCTAGAGCTATCCCACGGGCGTATTGAACTCAAAAAAGGAACGCGCTCATTTGGGGGTCCTTGTTTGGAGTGATTGAACGGGTACCATGTATGTATGGCGTGCGTATTATTATTGAACGTGTATCTTTTACCAGCCTTTCGAAAATAAATGGCTCGTCATATCGCGCAAGGTATTTGTGATTTTCGCACAATATTTTTTACCTACTAAAATAACTTAAAAATTGCAGTGCCTGATCTGTTAGTATAAACAAGCCATTGGCATACCATTAACTAGACCTTACATGGGGGTGGGGTGGGTAAGGAACAGAAAGAATTTTATGGTACAATTTGGATCCCTCTCCGTAAGCACTAGGTCTTTCGGGGGGTGGGGGGGGGGGTTCTCACATCGAATAAGTATGGGTAGGTGCGCCCTAAGGCCCCCCTCATATTTAGGACATTTCAGTTCCAGAGACCCCCTTTTTATGTCCAAACTATATCTACGCACTTTTTTTTTTTTGTTTTTTAAAAAGCAAAAATAGCTGGAAAGTGGATGGACTCGAATTTTTAATATTTTTTTTTGAAACCTTGCAGCTAACGTAAACCTAAACCTGCTTTAAAAATTGCTTTTGATAAAGATAATTTTCATCTCAACTCCAGTGGACATTTAGATTTTCTTCCAATCAATACGCCCATGGATATGATCAGCTACCTGGCAATGGATATTATTATGACATGATGCAACACAACTGTTTATTTAAATGTGAGTTGCCCATAGTTTCTTAGTTTAAAAAAAATCTACCCTCCTTTCGTCCATTTAGAAAAGATATCATTTTACTACTGTCTCGGCCTCAAAATAGCACCAAAAAAATTAAATCTTGATTTATCTTCATAGAAAACACTGGCCCTTGGATACTAAACCGTGCGTTCACAATGGTCCTGATGTCTGGGCCCGACACCCCAGCTACACGCTTAAGTCGCGTTCAAAACACTCCAAACTCCCCAAACATACTCGGAAGTTTGTCCGTTAATGACCCTGGTATGACCATGGTGTGACCTTTACCTGTATTGCTCATCCGTTGGGACTTAGACGAAAAAGTATTCTGGCCTTTTTCCCAAAATTCATCCAAAATCGTTATTTGTTTGCCTTTTTCTTTCAAGCCTGGAAAACTGCAGCATATGGAATAGAATGTATGTGGAGATTTTTCGTATCATAGAAATTTTCAGGTAAATTGCTTTTGTGTTGTAAATTGAGAGGAAATACTGGTTTTAATTATTCGTTTCAATTCTCCTGCCATGGCTCCCGTTTCTGAACAGAGGGCCTTCAATGATAACGTACAGTTTTTTAAGATAATGGTCACCCTATGGTTTCAGTTACTGGAACTATGGCAAAAAACCCCGACGAAAAAGGAGAAAATAAATTCCCTGGACAGAGTATAAGCTCGTGTCCTTAACACTCGTTCCGTAGCGTTGCACTTGTCCGTACCTACCTCTACAATCAACGCTACGCACGGGAGTGTATTGACAAAGCCGGGGTGGGTGCGGAAGCGGATCCATGCGGAATAAGCAAATTCCAGAATCAAGCAAAAACAGCACTTTTGACTTATGAATCTTTACCTTTGATGTATCCTACTAATTATAATTTATAGGCCACACTCGGCTCCGCCCATTTTTTTGGTATACTTCTAACCGTAAATGATTCCAAGTTACGGTTAGTATTTAGAACAACGCTCTGCTGGCATTGGCCAAATCGCGCAAACTTATTACGTTTATAAGATTCCTTGTTTACTAGGTCAGTACAAGCTTCGTACAGGAACCTTTACGTCGTTTTTTTAATTGGTCCGGCGTCACGACGAACGGCCAATAATGCTTGAAAAGCCGTATAATCAAGCACTGTATTAAGTATGGACTTCCGACGCAGTCTGTCGGAAGTCAATTACACTAAGAAAATAACCCTAATGGCCTCAGTATTTATATCATGCACCTACTTGTAACTTGTTATTTTTGATCTCCTGAATTCTGTTTCCTTCTTCGCTGAAATAATAGTAAGTCTGTATTTTTGGAGATATTCTTGTCGGGATTCGTGCTACACGATTTTACTTATGTAATGTCGTCATACTAGAAATGAGGGTGATTCGTAAATGTGAAATGCAAAAAGATTGATAATGACTCGTCTGACATGCCCGAAATTTCAGTATGACTCCGTTGTACTAAGTACAGCTGTGCCTGCATACTTTACGTTTATGTCGATACTCAGCAGGATCCTTAAGTCGGGACATAATGCCAAGGGTGCATAAATGTTGATCATCATGTGCAGTACAGACATAATGGTGTGCTGGCAACAAAACATGTTAAGGGTAGTGTCAACCCTGGTGCTTTTGTTTTTACACGAATTTCTGATTTTTGCACCATTTTAAACATCAAACTGTGTTCTATATTTACCAATAAAGGTTATTCACTGCAGACAATCTTGAGCTGTATTTTTTGCCGATTTAAAACAGCTATTTGACCATTTAAAGTCACAAAAACCGCTTGGTCTAAACGGCGGGAATTTAAGCACATTTCACGCCGTCAGGCGCAAGGCGCACCTTCGCGTCGCGCGGTGAATTTTTGCTGCGTAATGAAGCGTGCGTCAAGTTTGAATTATGTCTTTTTTTTAATAAAATAATGGTAAAACGAAAAATAATATTTGAAAAGGTAAAAGCGCTAATTTAGACAAGACGAAATCACTTTTTCTTCTAATTTCTTCTCTTTTCTTCTTGTCTCTTTCTGGAGTTAGAGACCAAATATGTTCGATTCAATAGTGCCATAAAGATGTATTTGATCACTTTTCTCTTTCACACAACCACTCAATTTGGAAGTTCAAAGATAAAGTTATTTGAGAAAAGACATCTTTAAATTAATGGCGTGAAAAGTCACTACTTTTTTTTTTACTAAAACAAAAAAAACAATGGATTTTCTCAATGTTCAATTTCGCAAAATTTGTGGGCAAATATTCAGACAGATAACCTCCAAAAATACCGAAGTAAATGGTAAGGTAAGTTTTAAAGGGTGCAACAAGAGATTTTTGAGGGGCACTCGACATATTGTGTCATAATAGCAAAAAAAATTTCATATAGACTAGACACTCAACAAATTTCTACCACCTTTAATTTGGCTACAGAAATGTCTAAAAGACAGAAAAAGGCGATTCTGATTTGCTTATATTCACTATAAAACATAGGCTGATTTTCGTATTTGCTCCTATCGAATTGAAATTTCACATTTTTTGTAACCAAAGACACCTTTCTCAGCATAATCCTTTTAGATGGGGGTTAATTTTTGATGAAAGCTTTACTCATGGGGGGGGCAAAAATCAGTATTCGATTTTTTGGGGAACCCTGAATTTGAACTCTCTCGTTGCCCCTTTAACTTTCCTACGATAGCAAATGGTCTTCTCCAGGGAGGTTTTTCTTTCTCAATTTTTTTTTTTCAATTTTTTTTTCATTTCTAACTAAAGATTTCTCCAATATCGACTCAAATTTGGAAAAGAAAAGTAAAAATCCACACTTTTTTTGACATTTTTTTTCCTCCTTAATTTCGAAGTAAGCTCTTTTTTTAAAAATGAAAAACCGTCCCTAGACAAATTTGTCTTGTTTCTAAAAATAACATTAGAAATCATGAAATTCAAATTGTTTTTGTTATGGCTGTCTGAAAATTTTGGTGGGCAACAGCATGTTTTTTTAGTATTTTTCTCCAAATACGCAAAGTTTTACATTATATCTGATTGCCACACGTGTTCATCGTCCAATTATTCTTTCTAGAAAATGTATAAGACTTATTTACATACAATAATCAATATTTTGCAAAGTTACAAACCAAAATAATAATACTCAGAAACTCAAGGTTCACACTGCTGCCCTTAAGGTGCAGGAGAACAAAATTAATCCTGGGAATCCCTGTGCTTCATAGCATAAACAACAATCATTTTAGCGATGTGTCTCAGATTTGATTTCCAGAATAAATAAGATAACGGACGACGATCATGCGATATCATGTGGCTACATGAACGCGAGCTACATCATGACATAATCATCCATCCATTCATCGGCATCTGAGCTCTGACACTGTGACTGTGACTACTGTGAGTTAGCCCGAGGTTGCTCTGGATTTTTCCGCTATGATAGCCCCTACTATCTTCCTCTCCCTAAGCCAGACGCGGCACAGTTTCATTCAAAACCGCGGGTTAGTCTCCCAAGAATGGTGACTATATATTTTGACCTGCACTTTAACATGGGTCATTAACATTCAGTGATATGTATGATAGAGACACCAAGTTAAATAAATATGTCAAAATGGGTAGTCACAATTATTGGGACTAACACCGGGGCCACTGTCCACAAAGTCAAGAATTGTGGTATACTTACAGTCCTTTATGACACGCAAATCCGTGAATGAAAACTTTGATGTCTTAGCATCCCTACTATACTCTGTCTTTCAAAGTACCTTTTACAAGAAACGTACTTTAAGCGTGATGCGCGTAAATTTTATCGTGCGATCAACTGCTAAGCCCTGTCCCCTCTGGATGGCGCGCGCGTACCTCTTTGTATGTAAAGGGATTTTGATAAATAGTTATAGCTCGATTTTAAAAAATACAAACGGTGCACAGCCATTGCTTAAATCTGTGACAACATGTGACCTTAAAAAGCACCAAAATGACCGAAAATGAAGCTAAACACAGTCGACTCCCACTTCCATGACTTCCCGGGTGTATGTTCGTAATTATTGGTAATCAGCGAAAAAAGGTGCTCTGTTCGCGCCTATTCTAAAGAAAATAAACCGGGAACAATCCAGGGCCGACTCACTGATCTAGTGCCCAGGCGACTGCTATGTTTAATTGGGATTTTAACGGTTAAGAAATCAGCGTTTCAAAATCATCAGATTAACCATGATGGAGAAATTGGTCAAGGAAACAACGTGCGTATAATTATTATGCAATCAACATTTGGCATGACAGTACTGAAAATTATCTGACTGAATTTACCGGCTAAACACAAAATAATGCTAGCTCTGTTACTAAATTTACATTTCTACAACTTCCAGATTGGCTGCTTGGACATAATTCATTTCTTGGTTGATTCCGGTGTGAAATTGTCACATAGTAGTATGTGATCAACACGATTTAAAACAACATTGCGACATGTGCGAGAGACAGTTCAATCTCATAATGGCATTGCCATTCTATATTCTCTTTTGTATCAGATTTGCTTCTGTCATTCTGTTTACCGCGCCAATAATCCTGTAGAAAGGCACAAATTCTTCATAAGCGTGTGAGCTCCTCGATTTCATTCATCAGTACTGTTATCAATGCTGATTTTGTTAATTTCAGATATTTGAGATCCAAATTTAAAAACATTGTTGACCTGTGTTGTGACAGTCTGCCAATCCCAGTAACAAATTTTCACGTTCGTTCATCAGTTGAGAGCTTCCGCGGTTGGGAATATTGTTAGAGCCTTGACCAGGGCCTTGACAGCAAATGAACATAACAGGCCATATGTCATGAACTGGGTACAAAAAATGTTACACAGTGCAAATTGATACAGCGCGAGTCCATGTGGACTCGCGTAGAAACATCAGACATGCATTGATAATCAACTCACATCACTCAAAATTCTAAGTTTGTGACCGATGCAGTGATTGGTAATGACCATTTACTACTACGATTTTAAAGCGGCACTGGCACATTTTCACAAAATATGAAATTTCTTCAATTTGCTCTCAAATGATAGTCTAGGCCATTGGAAGAACAGAGATTTATATTTTACACATAAAAATAACATACCCCAAAACAGATAGGGACATTGATATGAGGATAAAGACATCCAGGTGATTTGTAGGCCAACTTTTAAGTTTTCCATAACTTTAAATTACATGAATATTTTTGACTCGTACTCACTGATATTAAAACCACAAAGGTTATAGACCGATCAAACAGTGTGCATAGCGTGGGAACATGCATACGGCGTGCATGTTCTTGTGTTAAACGCCATTTTCGTCGTCTGCTGAATTTAACGTCGCCGGCGATGTTAAATTATAAAATCATTCTGTTTACCCATAAGGAAGCTGATTTGGTCTTAATCATTTCGGGTGAGGGCTTTTGCATATAACCTTACAACCATGCAAAAATATCGATTTTGAAAATCTTGAGGGTGCACTATTTTCAATGTGCCAGTGTCTCTTTAAGCCAATTTTGGGACTCCTGCAAAACTGTAGGGGCCTACTACAAGAAATTTGTGCGAGTGGACTCGCGCAAAAATATATTGCTAGAGTCCACTTGGACTCACACGGCTCTTTACAAAATTCTACCCCTGGAATATAATTTGGTCTGGATGCTTGGTTCTACTGCTAAATAATCTACTTTATGCCGTATTCAATTGCCAAATGATCTATACGTGATTATGAAATGACGGCGACATTGCACGTTTACCTTGTCGCATTATTTCCCCTGTCCGCCACATAGTTCAGCCCATCAGACTGCATTGTGGTCTGAAAAGCATCTGTCACGTCACATTTTCTTATGTCAAAACAAACCATGATGGAGGACATTCACAAGGCAAGTTTTTAAAATTTGTAAATTGTACACAACGGGATCGACTACAAAAGAAGATTCAGAACAAGCAGCATACACTCAAGAACTAGCCCAGGTAAAGTTATGGTAAGAATACCAACCATTTTCCAAAATCCAAACAAAAAACAAAGCGTCGCATAAAAGTTGAACGCGGCCGCCCGTTTTGTCACGCTTACAATCTAAATCTGTAGATAGCACAGTAATTTCACTCAATTTTTTCCCAAGAGTCTTGAGGTCAAATTGTCAAGAGTCAAAATGAAAAATGAAGGGTCAAAATTTTATTTATTGAAAATTGAAGTGTCAAAATTTGGTACCGTTATTTTTTAACCGTGGGCTTTACACGGAGCCAAAGCCTGTGCATAAACCGCAGGCTTTACTCTTTATGTGGTAAATTTCAATTGGTAAATGATGAAATGACCCTTTAATTTTTAAATTATTCAATGGCCCTTTAAATTGTAAATGATTCAGTAAGCCTTTAATTTGTAAACAATGGCATGGCCCTTAATTCGTAAATGATGGAATGACCCTTTAATTCGTAAATGAAGACCTTTAATTGGCAAAGGAATGACCCTTTAATTGGTAAATGAAGGAATGACCCTTTAATTGGTAAATGAAGGAATGACCCTTTAATTGGTAAATGAAGGAATGACCCTTTAATTGGTAAATGAAGGAATGACCCTTTAATTGGTAAATGAAGGAATGACCCTTTAATTGGTAAAGAATAACCCTTTAGTAAATGAAGACCTTTAATTGGCAAAGAAACGATCCTTTAATTGGTAAATAAGGAATGGCCCTTTAATTGGTAAATGAAGGAATGACCCTTTAATTGGTAAATGAAGGAATGACCCTTTTAATTGAAACATGTACACCATCCGCAATAATTGCCTTTTCAAAAGCACCCTAAACAAGGATTTTAATCTCAGTGAAAAAAGAACACCATTAAACAGGTACAGGTCCAAAATTTTGTACCATAAAAAGGAATTTAGGCATCTAGCTGATTTATATACCCTAAGCAAGGACTCCTCTTTTCTTTTACACCCTAAACAAGGATCCCTCAAAGTGTGGCAAAATATTCCCAGGTCGCCCGCCAGGTCCGCCGCCAGGTCGGGACTTATTCCCACTTGTGTTTATGAGTCACATTAATCTTAATTATTCACTGGGATTATCATACAACAGTAGTAAATTAAACTGTACAAACCTGTTTTTCCCGGGTGTCACACTTTCAAGTTTTCTCGGCTCAGGCAAAACCGCTGTCAATTATCGATAACTGGCGATATTGCAGAAAATATTGCGCCCAAAGTATGCGCCCGTTGGTAATTTTCTCATCCTCAAGCCCGGTCCTCAATTTCGTCCTCTTCGTCCTCAATGGTGTTTAAATGACGGGAATCAAGTTTCGCGCACAATTAGGCAATTAGGTGTAATAATTTTGAGCGAAATTGTGATGGGAAGCAATTTTCACGCTGATTGGGCGCTGCATTTGCAAACCTTGGCTGACTTCGAATCATTCATATTTCGATTTCTCCTGTGATTTTCTGGGGGATTTATTTATCTATTTAATTATTTTCAGGTAAATTTCTACAAGTTTTATTATTCTCTCGTCGTCACAATTTATATACCCTTTTCGGGTTTGAGTGTTGTAATTTTGATACCTTTTTTCCGATTTTTCAGGTTTTTGACACCCTAAACGCGATACGCGCTAGCATAATCCCAACATAGCCAGGCCTGAAATTTTAGGTCATTTTGGGCCCGTTTATAGGGTCAACATTTCACGGATGTAAGCATAAGCTGTGCACTGTTTGTATTTTTAAAATCAAGCTTGTAGGTAATGCTAAGACATGAAAGTTTTCATATATACACAGATCGAATCTGTGTTAGTGGGATATAACCCACCATGCCCACTAACACAGAGGATGGTGTATTGGAAACCACTGTACACATCTCTGCATTAGCAGCGTGGACACCAGATGCCATAAGTCTGCCTCTGTCTTCCTAAATACAACATGAGTCCAACTTACATGTACCTTGAATCACATTGACCTGATACCACATAATCCAAATGAAAGCTTAGTAATTTTTTTGAATGCTCAATATCATAAAAATCCAAGAGAAATTGGAAATTGTGCACACAGTTTCATAAGTTCCTGTGTTATTGTTGACATGAAAACAAACGAAGATGGCAAGGAGTATGTTCTCACCCCAATCAATATTGGGATAACTATTGAATGGGAGGTCAATCAGCTTGTTTATATCAAGTCTGCAGTACAATGGTTTTACCGTGCACTGTTGAACACATAATTACACTTAAGAGCTTATAAGCCATGGCATGACATAGCTAAGCTATGTTTATCCATGTAAACAGTAAGAACATGCTGCAGCAGAATCCAGTTAGTGTTCTTTTGAGTCTGTGGATGGACAGACTCACATTAGATGAGAGTACATATGCACAGATTTCTTGTCATAGAGGATCTTAAGTATACAAAAATTCTTGACTTTGTGGCACATAAGGTGGACATGTGGATCCCGGTTTCTTCTATACATACAGGCGCTCAGGCTTTTGTAGCGCAGAAAACGGGGGCTATCGTAGTGGAAAATGCCTGAGCAACCTCGGGCTAGGATGGATGATGATGATGGACTGAACATGCGACAGCGAAGCCTGGCCAGGCTGGTCTGGGCCTAGTCCTGATGATCATGACTAGATAGTCTTTTAACTTTTATATGGTTTCTGTATAAATTAGGGTACCAGTAGTCTTTGGTGTCGTTTACTATTGTGACATTTTGTTTGTTATTTAAATTTAACAATGAAGATATGTATTCAAACTTATATAAATTCCATTTTAAATGACAGCATTTGCATCTAATTTTCAGATTATATAATTGAAACATGAACTCATTAACTTTTAATTATTAACTTTGTTTGTTTTGTGGGTGGGTATTGTCCGGCTATGCGTTTCGCAGGCGATGCGTTTCGGTCCTTAACATATGGATATGAATTTTTGGATGGGGTATTTTAGAGCTCAGACGACGAGGTTTAATGTTGTCACGTTTTCGAGGGGTATTCGAGGGTTCAAAGTCATCTAGGGGTCCTTATTATTGGAGTAACTTGGCCGTGATTAATGACTGAGTACCCGGGGCGCTAATTAGGTCGTAGCAGTACCTTCTGAAAACATGCCAGTATACTCATCTAGCGTGTATGACATTTAACCTACAAAATGGACCCCTCAAAAAGTGACCACAAAAACTCATACTGCAAAGCTCTACCACCAAACCAAAACTCATATCCATACGCTCAAAGCATGGCCAAGTTACCCAATAAACAACCCTTGGATGACTTTTGACCCAAAAATACACTAAAAATGTGACCCACAAACGGTGTACGGATGATTGTGATGAAAAATCTACCACCATACCAAAATTCAAGCCCCATATGTCAAAGCACGCCCAAGTTAACCAATAACGACCCCTGATGACCTTAGACCCAATGACCCTCAAAAACGTGACCACAAACTCATTACTGCAAAGCTCTAGGTAGCAGACCTCTAAAAGATTTTGTAGGTATTGACTATATAAGTATATTTGGACGTAGCTCGGAACCAGATAGCCTCGGAAACACCCCAAAAATTTTGTATCAAAATTTAAGCTAAATCGGTGCGCTTTTTATGTTGTCGAATGGTCTCAAGGTTTCATGACACAGTTTTCGCTATTTGGCGATTAATTCCAAGCAATGCGTAGTGATCCGTACTTCCCCAGAACGCATTACGAGGTTGTGCCGACCGTCCTATTTCTTCATCAAAATCACTCCGTTGGGTTCTCAAGTTTGTTCATTATATTCGTAATCTACACACTCTCAGCTACATTTTGCACCAAATTTAATTCTTACAAGGACGTTATTAATAATAACCTTAGATATAACATGATAAAGGCAGCGTGTGGACTATTACTTTCAGTGAAAGTTATACCACATTTTCCCGGAACTATAGAGGGCTGCTACCTCTACCAACCAAACCAAAAAACTTCTATCCATTACGTCAAAGCATGGCCAAGTTACCACAATAACGGACCCTTGGAGACTTTTGAACCAAGAATGACCCCTCAAAAACGTGCCCACACAACTCGTACGGTGAAACTCGTACATCAAAATTATATACCATATGTCAAAGCACGACCAAGTTAACCCAAACATGACCCCTGGATGACCTTTGACCCAAAAGACCCTCAAAAATGTGACCTGCAAAACTCGTACGACGAAACTCTACCCCCATATCAAAAAATTCACATCCATGGTTTCAAAGCACTGCCAAGTTAACCAATAACAACCCCTGGATAACCTTTAACCCCACAATGACCACCGAAACAGACAACTTAAACTTGTTACAGTAAACTCCTCCCACCATACACCAAAACCTTACGTCAAAGCACGGCCACCAAGTTAACCAAGAAGACCCAGGGATAAACTTTGACCCCCAAAAATGACCCCTCGAAACCCTTGTCGTCGGAGCTCTACCACCATACCAAATTTCAATCCATACAGGTATGTTAAAGACGGCGAAACGCATATCTGAATTTTCAAGAAGAAAACAATATGTAGGGTTGTTCTTAATTTTAAATGTGAAAAAAATTGCACATCAAAGATGCAAAAATTACTAGTTTCCAACCCCTACCTCCTATTATTTGAACAAGCAATCCTGGTTCCGGAAGACAGGTTGAATCGCTTTAGAAAACCGATTTTAACGCGTGATTTTCAGCAACTTCCGTGTTGTTCCGCGCCACCGAAAAAGCGCCATTTTCGCACCAAATCCGCGCTGAAAATTGCTACCAAATACATGTAAAATTACACACCTAAAGGGTCAGGTAGTAAACACCCATATCAATGCCGAAAGGTAATAAATCCATTATCGATCTTGTCGATAATAAAAATACGCAAAATTAGGTGATATAATCCTGGGCGAACCTTACGCACGATGCACATACGAATATTGAAGTGAGGAGATTTTTTAGGATATTGAATTCTCTCAATTTCACATGGATCGGTTGTAGACCACTACCAGAGAACGTTTGGAAGGTTTTGATGGACCAAAAAAACAGGTGCCAAAAGAAAACCGCAAAGTCGCAAACTTGTTTTGAACTTTGCCTGCTCTCGTAATCGTTCCCCATAGAAACAATGCTTTGAACTTCCAAATATCATCTTATTCCATAAAGGACGGCGCATTCAGCTTATTAACTTCAGTGGATATAATAAATTGGTAAGCATTCAAAATATGTAATTACCTAGGTTCGAAGGAAAAAGTTGGGGCACTTCTTTCTGGGAATCTCCTCATGCTCGTAAGAATCAAATATGCCACAAGCGTGTCAATCTGCACATGTTTAGCGCTTTATTTTGTGTTCGCTCCCGATTGAGTATTACCCCATCTAAATTAAATAGATCAATCCAAACACCATAGTGAACAACAGTTCATTCATATGTTAATCGAGGGGGGGTCTCTGACAAAATTTGCGAGTAAACAAGACTAATAAACCAACGGTAATTAATCATTGGCCACATGGCCGTTGTGGCGAATGTGATACAAAACAAATGAATTATTTTGCAAATTTATTTTAATTATTTATGAATTCTATTGCAAAATTGCAATCAGAACATTACATGTAGGTGATTAAATTATGTGTCATGAGCTGTAATGTAAAGTAAAAAAAGATCGGTATTACTTTCAAAGATTAGAACTGTATTGGGGATTTCCCGGAGCGGGGCCATAATCAGTGCAGAGCAGTGGGGGGACGGCAGTGCACGCCCGCGGTTGTGAGCAATAGCTCAGCCATCTTGACCGGGCCATCTTGATCAGCGACACGGGGAATGGACCGCTTAGCAAATCATCATTGATTCATTAGCTCCATTGCACATTTATTAGGGGTACCGATAGGAAAGACCTTTATGGCAAGATGATCCGTGTGTCGTCGTCGGCGGCGGCGGCTGAGCTTTCTTGGAACAAAATATCTGGCGATCTGTGGAGCTACAGGGCTGATGAAAACTGGGTATGGAAGGGTGTGGGGTTAACAGATCTCGACCTGCATTAAATTACAACAGTGTATTGCATTCTAAAGTAACCTTAATTGCATAATTAATTAGCATATCCCTATTTTCTTGATTTTCATTGACACTTTTTGTGAACACAATATCTGGAGACTTGTAAGTCACACAGAGCTGAAACTTGGTGGAGGGTGCGGGGTTGGTAAGGGTGGCTGTGAAGTCAGGAACTTAGTCAAATGGCAGTTTTAGTTTTTACTGTTTTTAACGGGCATTAACATGTTTTCTTTCCCATATATTTAACAGAATTATATATAAGTATTTTTCATCATATTTTGTTCATTTTCTTTTACTATGTTACGCTTGACCAAAGAACAATCAAATGGGACTAACTGCAAAAGGGCGGGTAATTTTGCGTATACGCAATAATCGCCTGTGCTATTCGGCGCGCGATGTAATGAGCGAATCAGAAACGCCTCTTGATGCATCGATTCGATCTGACGCCACACCCATGGTAACTTGTATGCAATTGTAAAAATGGTTGCCCACGTGAGTTGATTTTGCAAACAGAATGGGATTTAAATTTCACGATTTGAGCCTCATAAATGTGAATTTTGATAATAAAGTATCCAGATGCAAGCAATTTGACCTGGTTGCAGAAGCAGTGTGAAGAATAAGAGATGAAACGCTTGTGGTTTGGAGTACGGCTATATTTTGTAGCGAAAGGGACATATTTGGACAAAAAATGGCGTTTTCTCTGATGTTCACTTTCGGCGATAATTCGTTCTTGATTTTCGGTCCCAGTACTCGAAATCCATATCAGCAAAACCCAGGTAAAGAAATGAATGCATGCGTATAAGAGCATATATCCAAAATTAGGGTCGGTATTTTTAGTTTTTCATTTGGTTTTAAAACTCGTGATTTATGTCAACCCTTTGAACAATTTGGCGTTGTTCCAAATTGAAAACACGCGGGTTTTTGCTTTTTTGGCAAAATAATTGATAAAAGTGCAGAATTTGAAAAAAGGGGAGGAAAGAAATACCGACCCTTACTAGAACTAGGACTCTGTAATAAATGAACATGGAACATTTTTATAACATTCTATATTTTTTTTATAGGAACCAAAAAACTGAGTGTGAAACATCTCCATTTTTATGTTTCTCAAAAAATACGTATTTTGGGGAAAAATATTATTATTTGGCTCCTGGAGTATTTCCTTTCAAATAGTATACTTTTATATAGTTGGAAACAACAATTAAGAAGATACGGCAAAAAAAAACAGTTCCGTAATTCCTTGACTTCACCAGGCCACCTTAAGGATTCTCAAACTGATTCGATTACAACCATATATATTCATTCTAAAGTACCTTAATTTGCATAGTAATTAACTATTTTGACCTATTTCTTGATTTTCATTACACTTGTGAACAAAGATTGTGAGATAGTAAGTAGTCCACCCAGGGCTGAAACTTGGAGGATTGCGAGGTTTTACGATTCTCGAAACGGATTCGATTCGATATACAACAGTACAGTCCTGGGTATGCGGGACAAGTCCTGGGGTATAAGGACATTGTAATGGGGTATGGGACAATGTCCTGGGGTATGGGACAATGCCTGGGTTATTATGGACAATGTCCTGGGGATGTGGTACATTGTCCTGGGGATATGGGGGACATGTCCTTGGGTATGGGACAAGTTATGGGGTAGGGAATTGTCCGGGGTATGGGGACTGTCCTGGAGGTATGGGACTTTATCCTGGAGGTATGGGTAATTGTCCTGGGGTATGGGGAATTTTCCTGGGTATGGGAAATTGTCCTGGGGTATGGTGACATTGTACTGGAATATGGGACATGTCCGGAGGTATGGGACGTTGTCCTGGGTTGGGAACATTGTCCTGGGGATATGGGGACATTGTCTAGAGGTATGGGACATCGTCCTGGAGGTATGGGACCTTGTCTGGGTATGGGGACATTGTCCTGGAGGTATGGGACATTATCCTGGAGCTATGGGAACATTTGTACAGGAGGTATGGGACATTGTTTCTGGGGGTAGGTCATTGTCCTGGGGTATGGGATAGTCTCCTGGAGTATGGGACATTGTCTGGGGTTTGGGACATTCTCCTGGGTATGGGCCATGCTGGGGTTTTGGGAATTGTCCTGGGGTATAAGACATTGTCCTGGGGTATGGGGACAAGTCCTGGGGGTTTGGGGGAATGTCCTGGGGGATGGGAAATGTTCCTGGGTAGGGGACGTGTTCTGGGGATATGGGACATTGTCTTGGGGATAGGAAACATTGTCCTGGGGATAGGGACATTGTCCCGGAGGTATGGGACATTGTCCCAGGGTATGGGACATTGTCTGGAGGTTTGGGACATGGTCCGGGGGTATGGGAAAATTTCCTGGGGTATGAGATATTGTCATGAGGGTATGTGACCATTGTCCTTGAAGTATGGGACATTGTCCTGGGGTATGGGGAATTGTTTTGGCGAATGGGGACATTGTCTGAAGGTATGGGACATTGTTATGGGGATATGGGACGTTGTCTGGAGGTATTGGGACATTGTCCTGGAGTTAGGGGACATTGTCCTGGAGGTTATGGACATTGTCCTGAGGTCTGGGACATGTCCTGGAGGTATGTGACATTGTTCTTGGGCTATGGGACCATTGTCATGGGGTTTATGGGCATGGTCCTGGGGATATGGGACATTGTCCTGGAGGGGGGGTGGGAACTTGTCAGGGGATAAGGGAATGTCCCTGGAGGTTGGGACATTGTCCTGGGGTATGGGACATATTCCTAGATATGGGACATTGCCTGGGGAATGACATTGTCCTGGAGGTATGGGACATGGTCCTGGAGGTATGGGAAATGGTCCTGGGGTATTGGACAATGATATGTTAAACAGTGAAATTAGTTTTGAATTGTTTTATATTGTTATTGCTGACTCATACCTTTTCAGGTTGAGCTTGTAAACCAAAACTGAACATTGTGCATCTTCAGAAAGATTCGAGAACCATCACATTCATCGGGAGAACCTTATGTGGGACCGATTTGTCCCTGTATTTTTCAACGTAGGATACGAGTACCATGAACGGATTATGCACATGAAGGCATGCATGCATGCATGCATTTCGGGATGTGCATTGAACCCATAGGTGCCTTTATCTCATATTCTTATGACGTATCCACACACGGGTCAATTCTCCAGTAAATAAAGAGCAAAGCAATTAGGCCCCCCAATTAAAGGATGATTGACACTGAAACGTAGAGGATGACCTAAGAAGAAAAATCAACCTACTTATAAATCTGGCATGTTCAATGAAGAATTAGTCTTGGCTAACAATAAAAAAGCACTCACAGTTAGGGCTTCTGTACTTCACTTAGGATGCTAGTTACAGCACATACTATTGTTCCCCAAGTTAATACTAGGCCACTAGGAGGAACACCGCACTTGAAATCGGTAACCCTACGAAGTACGAATTAACTCAAGTCAGAAGAGATTAGCTTTTGGATTTGTCCCTACTTAACCTACTTTGTTCGAATGAACCAAGGCCCGCTACTGCGTTGATGTTGCGTTTTCTATAAGTGCAATTATACATGAAGTTTAATTCTATAAAGAAAGACCAAAAACAAAAAACAAAAAGAGAAAAAAACACTCACACACATAAAAAAAACAATACAAAAGAAAAAGTGTTGGGAAAATGGAAAAACAGGACAAACAGTATAAATCCATAAAAACTTTGATTTTTTCTTGTGTCAAAAATTTTGACACGAAAATAGACAGCAAAACCAACAATCCAGACTCAACGTCTACGGAAGTTACCCGTTAAGAAAAAATTAAAGCACCCCTCCCCAAAATTAAAAGTTGTTAGGAGAAAATATAGGAAAAATCTTAAAGAAGAGAAGGTATAAAAACAAACAAAACAAAAACACACAAATCATAATCGAGCAAGTAGTAACGGACATCTACCACTCTAATTAATTGTTACTATATCCGGGTTTCAAAATCGAGAACCCCGTCTTTGTTATGCGATGGTTAAGAGCTGAATGGCGGTCTTCCGATCTTAAACAAATTCGGACTTCGGTAGAATGGCGTTGCAATCCTTCTTCAAGTATTTTCAAGTGCTGTGACCTTCTAGTGGTCCTTTTTAAATGGAAACAATTTACAATCTGCCATAACTAGCATCCTAAGTGGGGAGTACCAGAGCCTAAATGTGAGTGCTTTTTATTGGTAAGCCAAAGACTAAATTCTTTGTGAACATGCCAGATTATAAGTAGGTTGATTTTTTTCTTCTTAGGTCACTTTGAGTGACAGTGTGATTACCTGTTCAAACCTTGGACCAATCGCTTGCAATTGGGGGTTGGGATTTGCCTTTCTTTCCGCGATAATTACATGATCACAAAGTGGATTAGGGCAAAAATCAAAACCTTCGTTTCGCGGACGGACGGAATTTGCCCATTATTTTTATTTGTATTATTCTCATACTTGACCTGGTAGAAAGGAATAATAACTTTATACTTTATATGAAAAAAAAATCAAGTGGTCAAGTTCAAGTATGTTGCTATGGACCAACACAGTTTATGATTGCGACGGACGGAATTGACAAAAATGTGTTTCCAAACACTTCTGAAACACTGTTTCGTCTTGTCCAAAATTAATGCATTATCCAGGATTACTGTTGAGTTGGGTCTATTACCTTTAAAATGTGAGAGAAATGTTTTGAGGAATCATTCCGATAACTTGAGATATCATCAAAAGCGATCAGATACAAGTGCGACGGATGGAAGCGACAGGACGGAACAAATTTCATGCGGTCGTGCTGGAATTGTAATGTTGTTTATCCATCAATATTTTGTTAACAAGTTATATGATTTAAAAGCATAATTAAAATAGAAAAAAAATTAACATAGCACAGCTTTTTATCTTATTTTTTAAACATCCGTTTTTGCACTATTTTGCAATAGACGGAACTGCGACGGCCGGAATTTTTTCATAATTTAAGAGCCACATTCTATACAATCATAAAACCTTTTATTACATCATTTACAATAAAAAATATATAAAAAATGTGTATGTAAAAACGTTTGGGAGCTTTTTGTGACACATTTGACCTGGAAAATTCGTCAGTCGCATTTTGTTCTGGCCGTCGCAAAAAATGCACCATGTTAGAGTACCTTCTGTATATAATTGAATTTTTCAAATTTTGATGGAAGGGTTATCACACTAAAAAACGATAGTTTAGAAATAAAATGTATGTGATAAAATACTTATGAAAAATAATTGTTGTTCCGAAAAATGCGACGGACAGAATTGACACACTGTTTTCAAAGTTTTTCCTTATTTAGAAACACATTTTAGAATTTGTGTTAAACAGTTTATGATGACTAGATGCAACACTACATACAAAAAGTAAAAATTCAAATCAACCCTAATCATAACTTAATTGTACCTATTTTTAACAATTCCGTCCGTCGCACTCAGAAGATGCCATTTGATCATTTTCGCATTTTGGAATATTTGAGATGGCACATTGGAAAAAAAAGCGTTGAGTTTATTTGCCTCAAAGTGTATTCTCTTGAACCATGATGGAATTTTATTCCTCTTAGCAAATTTAATTTTAAGGTACTTGGTTGACCAGTTTTGGATTTGGCCCATTATTCTTGCCAATCTTGTACTTTGGTACATAAAAACAGTCAGACAATAAGGTTAATGACTTTTTCTAGTAGATAAATACAAAATCTGTTGCTTTCGAGTAAATACGGGAAGTTCCGCACAGAAAGGCTAAATCTGCCGCAGTCATTTTTCCGCAATCGCGGATTCTCCCGGCCCCTAGTTATGCATGCGCTATAGTGACATCCAATCCTAGTTATGCATGCGCTATAGTGACATCCAATGGCGGGGGGGGGTTGTCAGTCAGTGAAATAAGCATATTAATAATTATGTGATGTGTTCAATGTATTATTTCGTGAAGACGATTTAAACATGTTTAAATCTCAAAAATATGTAGTTCCACAAAAACATGCTTACTATGATTTGCGTTTCTTTGGGTATTAAACTATAAGAATCAAATTCCCTTGGCCTAATGTACACCAAATGGCGCAGTTTGTGGTTCTACAGTCGTTCTGCACACACAGGTGTCCAAGTCTCACCTTCCTCGTATAGATTATCGATTGTGACATTTACAGTGCAGATTGATTGATGCCAAATTCGCCTGTAGTATGGGAGAAATCGGGTGCATACAAGGCGTATCTAATTTTAATGCGAGTGTGTGAATGGAACGCATCGCCTGAAATGTTCCCAACTACACCGGTCACGGTGCACTGCTCAGCCAAGTGGACCGCTCCGAACAGTGAATTATCAATGCCCAATCAAAAATGGGCAATTTTCCTCTTTTTTTTTTTTTTGAGGGGAGGGGAGAGTTGGGTTTAAAAGAAAAACCTATGTGGTTAAACTAGAGACTTTTTACATAAGTTTCACCTATCTAACACTGAAACGGAGCTCGCGATAGGTCCCGATCTTTTTTATAGGGGTTTCCCCAATACAAGCTGTAGCCTGGATTCCTTGCGTGGTTTTTTTGAAGCAAGGATGATTTATTGTTTTTTTTTTTTTTTTTTTTTTTAAATGTTAAATCTTCAAAAACATCAAATTAACCAAAAAATAATTACAAATGTTTTCAAAGCTTAGTAGTAGTAGTTAGTAAACCAATTTTTAATCCGGTTTGTCCCCGCAACCGGGGGGCCGGATTCACTCACATTCGTAGCAATCGCCCTTACTTCCCTCCTTCCACTTTTCGCCCGCTTCAATGCATCCCCCATCCTTAACCCAACTCTCCTCCTCTCCACTTGCTTCCTCCATGTCCGCTTTGGTCGGCCCCTCTTCCCTCAACCCACCCACCTCCAAAACTCAAAAAAAGCACTTTTTAAAACATGCTCCTCATCTCTCAGCACGTTGCCCATACCATCTTACACCATCGCCTTCGCCCAGCAAGTCGGTCAGCCGCCTCTCCAAACCCCAACATCTGCATCAAATCATCAGTCTTCTTCCTATCCATCAGCTTCACACATCGCTCTCACCATTACTCTCACCATTGCTCTCTTGCCCTTCTCAAAACACCATCTCATTTTCACTCAGGCCCCATGTCTCCACTTCCCATTACAGCATCACTGATCTCACCACAATCCTATACACCATCAATTTATCTTCAAAGAAATCTTCATCCAAAGTAAACAACTCTCCACATTCTATAAAACTTCACCCACCCATACTTACGCTGGCTGTCCAGCCCGCCATCCACATTCCACCACCGCATAATCCTGTCAACTAGGTATGGGAAACTCCTTCACTGTTTCCACCTAATCACACAACTTTTCCACCTCCTTCCGCACTCCTCAACCTCCTTCGCATCTCACACAACCAAAGTCCCTTTTGCCCAACTTGGGGTCACTATCTTCATCTTTGTGAATCTCCCATGACTACATTTCCCAAATTTATCCACCCACAATGAATTTGCCCTCCACCCTCTTTCCCCATCTTCCACATGGGTCCACCTTACTCACAACAACCACTCCCCCTTCCTCCCCAAATCACCATCACTTTAGTCTCCCAAAGGTTTACCTCCAGGCCCTTACTCTCAAATTGCCCTTCTTCCACTTCCAAAAACTTCTCCATAAAACCCTCCATTGTTCACAAATTAAACTAAAAATCATTCAGCATTACAGATCTCACTCATCAAACCTTCTTTTGCACTTCTCCGTAACCAACATCCACCACAATTGCAAACACCAAATGGCGACAGCACAGAACCTAGATGCACACCCCCCTTCACCTCAAAACTCCTCAGACAACTCAGGACCCTACTCTAACTCTGTTTTTGCTCCTTCATACAGACTCATCACCGCTCTCTAACCACCACTTCTGTATGCCCCTCTTTCCTCATTGCCCACTCCATCCCCTTTCCTCGGGTTACTCTATCAAAGGCTTCTCAAGGCCACAAGCACATATACAGGTTTTTCCCTTTTGCTCGATATTCCACTTGCATCCTCCTCAAAAATGAACACTGCATCACGTTCCCTTCACTGGCATAAACCCCCCCCCCCCCCCCCCCCAAACTGCATCTCATCCACTTTCACTATCCTCCGAATTCTGTTCTCTAGTACCCCTCTCCACAAGTTTCAGTGCATGCTCTAACAACTTCACACCCCCTATACGCACCACAGCTCATGGCATACCCCTTTGCCCTTAAAAATTGGAACTAACACACTCACAGCCCACTGCAACGGCATTCCTCCTCATCTAACACCTCTGACACAACTTCCCTCATCACACCCAATCCACTATCTTCCACTCGGCAATAATCATCCTCAACCACTCACTTCGATGGGTCCGCAGCTTTCCTGTTTTCATTTCTCCAATTGCATTTACCACTTTTTCCCGACTGACTCTTCAACTGGACACTTCAACCACATCAGCTCCCACCCTCTGATCCAACACATTCTTCTCATTCATTCAGATCTCTTCCATATGCTCTCTTTCCAGACACTTGCCTATATCTTTCTCACTGAAGTGCAACTTTCCATACATTCCCTACATTTCCCCTCAACATCTTGTCCTTCCTTTTTCATTGCCTTCACTAACTGAACACATTGTTTGGGTTCTCTCAACTCATCACCCCCTTTCCTCAGTCTCCTCCTTCATAGCCATCGCAAACACTTTCCTTTCCGCTTCAATCTTTTATACCTAACTTTATTCTCTTCAGACCATTTGACCTCAGTTCCTTATACGCATCCTTCTTTATCCCTATCGCCTCCTTCACCTCACCATTCCACCACCCCGTATATTTCCTGTCGCTCTCCCTTTCTTTTCCCAACACTTCTTCACACGCCTGTAACACCCCTTCCCTTAAAAACCCCCACAGATCTTTTGTACAAATCCCCCACAAGCTCGCCCACTCTTATCTCAAAATTCATTCTTGTCTCTTCTTTTCAGCTTCCATACTTTCCTCCTCACACGCAACTCCCTTCCTCACCACTTTTTTCACATTCACTTGTCCACATCGGCAACCCACCAACCTATGTTGTAATTCCAGGGCAATTACTTAAATTCTTCAAAAACTTTCTCCTCTCCTTACCCACAAGTAACAAAATCAATCTTGACTGTTTCGCTGCCGGAAAAAGGTCACTTTCCTTTTGTCCTCTTTCTTAAACCACGTATTCGATATGCACATCTCCTTCTCATCACCAAACTCTAACAGCATCCTTCCTTCCAGGGTTCTCCCCAAACCCGTTCCCCCCCGTGTGAACCCCCCCAAACCCATCGATCCCCTTTTTTTCCCACATGTCCATGAAATCACCAACACAGAGAACTAATTTGAGCAGTTTTGCAATTCAATATTGCATGCAAAATCTTCTGTTGTGTTTTTATTGTGCTCTTTAATTCATTTTAAAGTACACTTTTGTGTCTTCATCATCTATTTTCCCGTGACCCCTGTCCTGTCCTGTTCTCCAACCACACAAGTTGGCACACCTTGCTAAAATTCTATCTTTGTTTTAAAAAATATGCTCAAGTGTCCCTTATCAATATGACCCTTGCATGGGTTCGTACCCTGTCGTTTTGGATTGCACCATTACATACTTGCAGTTCAATATGTGTAGGAAAAAAAACAACACATTCATGGCTGACTGGCCATTTGGTTTGTGTAGATTTGATCTTGTTTGGAAGAGGGGCCACCGTTGGAAACAAACATTGCTCATAACATTCAAAATTCGCATCAGGAAGTTGGAATTTTGAAATACCTTTTTTCAAGGAGATCTAGAATATATCAAAAATGAAGATGCCAAGATTACTAAATGTGCCTTTAATATGCCAATTACTAAATTTTACATCTTTTTCTACTGTTTTCTTTTTTAAGGAAAACACAAGTCAGCCATATGTGATGTACCACAAAAAGAAGTTGTGCTTGTGTTTCTTAAAAATGAATTGATCATTACATGCACCAAGAAAGAGGACATGCATGTTTTAGTGCATATATGTGCTAGGGTACTGAATGTAGAACTAAAGCACAAAAAAATCTAGGATGGCAGTTAGTAGCCTAAAACCCTTGATAACATCGATTGTGATGGGGATCGGTCGTCGAAGTAATGGAATTAAGAAGTAATGGCTCGTGTTACAGGAAGCTCTAGTGGCGCCGCATAGGACAACCCGTCCTAATCATTTGCGGATACTCCTAAGCTTGGTTACCCATTTCGGTGTGTTGCTGTTTTTCAAAAGTAATCTAATTCATCATGTGAGTGCAAGAAGGTTGTTGTAAATACAATAGCTGCAACATATTTGTGCTGCCATGTATTGGATTGACTTGATTTTCTTTCTGAGTTAGTGGCTCGTGAATGGTTTCTTTTTCAAGAGCCACGACCAAAGGCTTCTTGGCATCATAGTGTTTGATGGGAATTCTGACAAATGGCAGCTATTTACACATATGACTTGGAAGCACTCACATGCGAAATTTTACAATTTTGAGAGGTAAGATGCATGTGAGCGATGGGGACGAGGTGGAATTTCTTTCTACTTGAATTAAGATTTCAACCCAAAATGAAATTCTATTATTGCTTAAAAAATTGGATTTGATTGTGATACAACAGATTGTTGTGTGTTCTACAACACGTCCATTAGACATTGGACACCATAAATGGAAACAGGTAGTGTGGGTGTGAAAACCAATGAAATATTTTGCTATACAGATTAATGGGATTCAAGTTAGTCACTTGGAAAGGTTTTCAATATTTTTTTTTAAAATTTCAAAACTTTGACAGCAAAATGTGAACAAGAGCAGCTGATGGTGCACTTTTAAGGTTTAAGAGACCTCTTAGGTGTGTTATTATTTTCTAGCCACTTTTTTGGGAATAGAAATGTTCTCAGTGGGACAATGGGGTACGGTTTATACTTACTGCCACTCTAGCGTAGAAGCATATTTTTTCACTGCGCAAACTTCAGTGAAACCTGAGCAATACTTTGTATTTTGAGCTCTGGTGAAACACGGCTGCACCCTTCAAAACAGAAAAAACAATTGAGCATGAATAGAAAATACAATTTCTGTCACTTAGTCTGGAGAGGCACAGATATTTCATGTGAGTGCAAAAACAAGGTAGTTAAGTGCAGTAGTAGCGCATGTGATTATATCAAGTGCCATGTATTAGAATGTCTTTTAATTTGTATTTTCTGAAGTTGGCTGAAAACATTTTTCAGGCGCCACGGACCAAAGTTTTGGCATAAAAGTAGTTAATGGAATTTCTGACAAATGGCAGCTATTGCACTAAATGACATTCTTACATTCACTTGACGGATTGTAAAGAAAAGCAAAGACTCACTTGGTTTTGATGTTATAATTGATTCTGCTCTATTGCTGATATTGGGTACATAAATAGATTGGGTTTACATTTCTTTGGAGCATTTTGTAGATAAGGCATAAGTAGATTTGAAAGTTTAGTTTTATGATTTATCTTTACAGAGTGAAAATAACTGCTGGTAATGAGTATCACTAATTAAAATATTATTGACCATTTACCCCAGTGTTAACATGTTTTAATTTTAGGACTCTTTCACAAAAGTATTCATAATGCTGTCATTTCAAGGGATCCTCATGAAGTCCATTTCTGTGGGTTTGAATCTGGCAAAGTGCACAAAAAGAGGCACATTGGTGAGATAAAACACATTATAGTTTTGTGTACAAATTTAAATCAAGAATTGAAATGATTTGGTTTTCGCTTTGGCATGCATGTAGTGAAGGGTTTCCACTGAATTTTTAATTTTCAACATTTTTGGACAGTATTTTCAGGACATCTTAACTGATGCATCATTTGAATCTTGTGGTTTGCAGTATGCACTGCTAACCTATTTTGATTTGCCTGGTATTCACAATACAATACAAAAAGGCTTGTGTACAAGAGTTTTTAGAGATCCGTAAGGCGTATAATGATGTATTTTGTAACTTGGTGCAAGGAAAGCGGGCTGAACCTGCTGAAGGAGGCTGAAGAGTTCTCGACCCCCCCAATGAGATTTGGGGCCTATTTGGGGCAAATTAAGTATGCAAATGCGCTAATTTAATATGCAAAAATCGCATAATTGCTATTAATTTGAACCGTTACATCGGATACACAAAATTCTTCACTGCACAAGGAGCCCTATTATGGTGACGCATCTTGTTTTGCCAATTTGAAGTAAGTGATATATGAGGCTTAGGTATGTAACGGCCAATTAAATAGCAATAATTGCGTATCGCTTGGAAAAAGGTTTACAGCCGGATAGGCAAAAATTCTTCACTACATGAAAGATAGTCTGGCATAGTGGATTCATCTTTTGTGTGATCATAGTTAGGTCAAAGTGAATGTGGGCCAATTAAAGGGACATTTTGTGTTACAATGAAACTAATTAAAATATGCGTAATTGCTGTATAGTTGTGAACAGGACATTGGATACGCAAATTTCTGTGTTACTGGAGCAGGCGGGGGGGTTGGGGGAGGGCGGGGGGGTGGTCGGGTGGGAGGGGGGTAGGGGTTTGTTGCGGGGTGGTGGGGAGAGGGCTCTAGAGGTGGTGGGGAGGGGGCTGGGGTTGTTGGGGAGGGGACTGGGGGGGTGGGGAGGGGGATGGGGTGTGGGGGAGGGGGGGGGGGGTGTGGGGAGGGGGGATGCGGAATTGTGGGTGTTGGGGAGGGGGTGGGGTGGTGCGGGCATGGGGGAGGGAGTGGGGATTGGGAGGGCGTGGGTAATTGGGGAGGGGGGCTGGGTATTGCGAGGGGGTGGGTATTGCGGGGTGTTGGGACAGGGTTTGTTTGGGGTGTGGGGGAGGGGTTGGGGTGTTGCGGGAGGGGTTGGGGTGGTTGCTGGGTGGATGGGCGAGGGGCGTGGGGTTGTGGGGGGTGTTGGGGAGGGATGGGGTGTTGGAGAGTGGCAAGGGGGTTGGGGGAGGGGTGGGGTTGCGGGGGTGGAGGGGGTGGGGTGGTGGGGGGTGTTGGGGAGGCCGGGTGGGGTGTTGTGCGGTGGTTGTGTTGGGGTGAGGGGGAGGGGTGTTGAGGGTGTTAGGGGTGGTTGGGGAGGGGGTGGGGGGATATATCCCCAATTTTTTGATGAGGAGGGGGTGGGGTGTGTTGAGGTATGTTGGAGGAGGGGGAGGGGGTGTTGCGGGGTGTTGTAGTGTTGGGGTGGGGGCGATGCTTGGCGGAGGCGGGAACGGTGGGGTGTATGTTGGGGAGGGCGGTGGGGCGTTGGGGAAGGGGGGAGGGGGGGGGAGGGCCGACGGGGGGGCAGGGGGGGGAGGCCGGGGGAGGGAGGGGGGGGAGGGAGGGGGGGGGGGAGGATCGGGGGGAGGGCGGGGACGCGGGGGTGAGGAGAGGGGGGGGGGACGGGGGAGGGGGGGGGGAGGAGGGGGGGGGGAGCGGGGCGGGGCGGGAGGTGGCAGCGGGGAGGGGGGAGGGCGGGGGGGGGGGGGAGCGGGGGGGGCGGAAGGGGGGGGGGGGGAACGGGGTGTGGGGGGGGGGGGAGGAGGGGCACCGAGGGCGGGGGGAGGGTAGGGCTGGCGGGGGGGGAGAGCGGCCATGGGGGGGGGGTGCAGGGGGGGGGGGGAGGGGGGGGGGGGGGACAGAACTGGGCCAGGGGGGAGGGGGAGGGGACGGGGGTAGTGATGGGGGGGCGGAGGCGGGAGGGGGGGGAGGGCCCCCATGACCCCACGGGGGGGGAGGGGGGGTGGGGGGGGGAGCTGTGGGGGGAGGGAGGGGGTGGGGGGGGGGGTGGGGGGGGGGAGGGCAGGGGGGGGGGCTGGGGCGGAGGGGAGGGGGGCCCGCCGGGGGAGGAGGGGGGGGGGGCGGGGGAGTGGAGGGGTAGGGGCGAGGGGAGGGGGGTAGGGGGGCCGGCACGGGGGGGGGAAGGAAGGGGAGGGGGCGGGGGGGGGGGGGGAGGGGGTGGAGGGGTGCCGGGGGGGGTGGGGGGGACGGGGGGGGGGGATGGGGGAGTCCGGGGGTAGAGGGCGAGTCGGGGGGGGCGAGGGGGGGGGGGGAGGGGGCGGGGCCCGGGGGGGGGGAGGTGGAGGCCCGGGGGCGAGGGATGGGGGGGTGGATGGCGGACTCGGGGGAAGGGGGGGGGGGATCCTCCCGGGGGGGGGGGGGGGACGGGGGGGGGGGTGAAGGGGGGGGGGGACGTGGGGAGGGGGGGGGGCAAGGGGGGGGGGGAAAGGGTGGAGGGGCCTGGTGCGGGGGGGGCGCGGAGGCGGTTGGGGAAGGGGGAGGGGGTGGGGACGGGGGCGGGGGGGGAGGGCCACAGAGGTGTGGGAGGGGGTGGGGTGTCTGGGGAGGGGGGGGGGGGGGAGGGGAGGGTGGGGGTTGTTTTTGTGGGGGTGTGGGAGGGGGTGGGGGGGAAGGTGGGTTGTTGCAGGGGGGCGGGAGGTGGGGGGGTATGAGGTGGGGTTGTGGAGGGGTGGGGGGGGTAAGAGGAATGGAGGGGTGGTGAGGCTGTGTGGGGGAGGGGAGGGGTGTGGGGGGGGGTGGCGGCTGGGGTGGGTGTTGAGGGGTGTGGTGAGGTTGTGGGGTGTGGCGGCGGTGGGTGGGGGAGGGGGGGGGTTGTTTTGGGGGTGCGGGGAGGGGGGGGGGTGGGGTTTGTTCGGGGGTGTTGGGGAGGGGAGGGGGGTGGGGCGGGGTGTTGGGGGGGGTGGGGTGTTGGGGATGGGGTGGTGGGGTGGAATGTGGATATGGGGTGGGGTGTTGTAGGGTATACGTATTGGGGAGGGGGTGTTTGGGGAGGGGATATCTGCAATCCTCCACTGTATCTGCTTTGCCAATCTTTGGAAACATTCTACTTGTACAGTGGAATCTGGTGTGCTGCTCTTTGTCTTACAGCTATAATAATGCGACGCGGCGAGGTACTTGTGGTTCGAGAGAAAACAGCCTTGGTATAGAAATAAATGAGCAAAATGAGAGCTAATACACGCACACAAATAGAAACCGCCTCGTTGGTTCAAGCAACTGTGGTCGCCATTGTAAGATAGTACGGTGTGTGAAATTTTAAACGGTCACGGGGATCGATTATTCTGACATCCAGTGCTTCAGTCGTCATTTAATTTGTTCCTTCGCGCATGCATGAGACCACTTCCGGGGGGACTTATACATGAAGCTTTGTATCGAGTGTGTTCCACCAGGGACCATACAGACCCTGCATGAAGGTACCGTGGGCAAAGGAAGTGAAGCTATGAAGGTACTTTACAAAAAAGCCGCGGTTATCGACATTATATTGCACCTGTTTTTATGCGTGATTAGGTAGATGCAATGTCCGAAAATGACTGACCGGAGGCGGGAGGGAATTATACCGCTTGATATGTGTACAATCGGCACAATAACGAATATTTAAAAACGGTATGGTATAGGTATATCCGCTCTTTGGAAGAAAATAAGCATACGCCGTTCGGTATTAATAAAAATACCGTTTATTCGATATATTCGAATAATCAAGCGTGGCTTAGCTTAATCTTTAGTGAACTTAGAAGTTATTGGTTAATAACTCATTTTAAGCTAATTAAAGAAGAAATTTTAAAGAATTATCTTGAGATTTTTTGAAGTTTAAATCCAGTTTGTTTTTATACCTGGGTCCTATGTTATTAATTTTATCTTCTGAATTCTTAAAAATTCTTCTCAAGAAATAAAGGAGGGCGCCCTCAATTTTCAAAGGAATCATGTTTTTTTGCATATTCATAATGCTTGTCCATATCACTGATCACTGTGTGAAATGCCTTAGGTCAAGTCAAAGTCCTACTTATAAAAAAATCCACAACTTTTTATAAAATTCTGGATTCAGAAATTTTGTTAAGCACTTAAGCACAATATCCTATGGCACTGTTTTACTATACATAAATGTTTAATGCATGAAAGCAAACAATCTGATTCATCTCAAACTTTGGAGCTGAGCATTTTAGGTGACTATCTTTAGTTCTAGTTGGCTATTTTGAAATTTCTTTAATAAGAAAAATCACTCTTTCTAAATTCACTTGAAATTAATCTGAACTTTTGTGAAATACAACTCAGGTTTATTACTGAAACCCAACAACAGAGAAGGCTTCCTCAGTTGCCAGCCCGTGGGGATATTGCTCTTATCCCAAGACCTGACTTCCCAGGATCAAATGATTGTTTTCCCTAAAATGCATTTGGTATTACTTAATTTTGGCCCCTACCTCAATTTTGTTGAGAATACTTGCTAGAGTGAATCACACATTGATAAGATGAGATTGCTACAATGTAGGTAGGAAACAATTGTCAAGTTACATCTTCCATTTCACATCTAATTCTTTACTGTTTATTTGTAATGCATATCAACAGAAGCTGATAAATATATCTTCAGAATGTCAACAGATGCACATAATTCCTCCAAGTACCAATTACTTCAATGTATGGTACAACAAGAAGATAGACTGGTTCCAGGTTTGGCCATAGAAGTTACAGTAGAGTTCAGACCTGATGAGTGGAGATACTACTATGACTGCATAAGAGTACACTGTCAGGTAAGACATCAACATAGATATTATGAGGTTGACACCTACAAACATCACCAGTAGAATTTCCCGTAGTACTAAAATGGATCCAACATTAGCATGTTATGGAATAAGCTGCTTGAATTTTTATTAACAAAAATAGTCAAATGAACCTGGAGGAGGATGACATGGGACAGCAAAAATAGAGGTCAGAGATCATTAGAGGCCATGGGATTATTATCCAAAATGCTCCTTTTCCTACCACAATTGGTAACAAGCATTATGAGAACGACAATGAATGTCAGTCATACAGAGAGACAGAATTCATGACCATCAATTAGGAAGAGACTCATCAACCTAGCTATCTGCACTACAGACGGTACCCACTTGGAGGTCAGGGACTTCAAGTACCTACCCTATGTTACTGACAGCGAGAAAGACCCACTGTCACACAAAGGACAAACTTGGAATGCCTGCAATGAACTACATCACTTTGTCAATCTGGCATTTCCAATTCAACCAAGCTAACCCTAGAACCTGTGTAGAGAGTATCCGGTTGTATGGATCTGAGACCTGGACCATGAAGAAAGAGCTACAGGATAGACTTGATGGCAACTACACTGGGCTCCTTATGAGAGTACAAAACATGTCCTGGCATGAGCACAAGACCAAAGCACAGATATAGGAGATTTCTAGGTTCCCGGAGAATCCATGTTTAGATTAAAAAACCCAAATTTTGCGCGAGATTTTCGGCAATTCCGCATCTTTCCGCACATTGATAAATCAGCATTTCCGCGGACAATGTGCGCTGAAAATGTTACAGATCCACGTAATTACACATCTAAAGGGTCTTGGTAGACAATATCCAAGAAGTGTATAAATAATTGATCATCACATCGATCACAAATACGAAAAAACCTGTCGCTTCAACGGTTGCCATTTTCATGTTCTGTCGAAATTCTTCTCAATTTCCGGGTTGGTACTCCGAAAGTTAGGTGTCTGGAGTTAACGTGCAGCTTGCACAAGATTGTAATCAGAGCTGGCAGTTGGGTCTGACCGTACATTTTTATAAATTCCACTTTTTATTAAGGCGCCCTTTTTGAAGACAATATTGCCCCCACCCTAACAAAGTGCTAATTAGGATTCGGACTGTTATATGGTTGTACTAGTGCTTGTGATCATACTAGGGTTTACTATTCTCATGTGCATTCCATCCAATACATCACTACACTACAAACAAAAAAAACGGTTTCCTTTTGAAAAATTGCTTGAAATGTTCTCTGGTCAACGGAAAAAGAATATTCGGTACTAAAAGTCTAACAGGTTTTGAATTTTTGGGATGTGAAAAGAATGAACTTGTTGCAAGACCGGTCATTTTAGCCGGCCAGAGAATTTCTCAGAGGGTTTGTACAGGTTTGTATGGAGATGCGCAAAAGTCGATTTCCTGTCATTTCCAGTTTTGTTCACGCATTGAGGTGCTGAATATTCATGACAATGTATTTTAGATCTACATTCAGAGTAAGGTCATGGGATCATACTTATCGTCGCCCACATCACATACTGTCTTATCTGACATTTTTTACTTTTTGGAGATATTTTGCATATGTACTTATAATGTTATGGTCTATACATGCACATAGTTACAATCTTAAAGTGACCTAGTTAGGCATAAAAAAAAATATGTTTGTTTGGCATATCAGCGGTCGGTCAGATTTTTTTTAATTTTTTTTTTTTTAGATTTTCTCAATGTTTTACTCTAAAATGAATACAACATGCTACTATTTAAAGCTTTTTTTCAAAGACATAAGCAAAGATCTTTTATTTTACTTGTTGTAGTTGCTTTGTTGTCTTGTTTTGCTATTTTTTCGTCTTTGTGTTGGTAAAAAAAATAATTTTTTTTAAATGTGGATGAAAATAATGGGTCGGTCGGCAGAATATTTTTTTTTATTTTGTGCAAATTGCATAAAAACTTTTGAGTTGGTAGGTTTTTTTAGGGTCGTTCGGGTTACGCCAAACAAACAATTTTTTTTTATGCCTTAGTGAGATATTAATTAAGAATTTTGATCAATAAGCTCAAAACTCCATATCACAATTTCAAATACTGTCGTGTGTTTAATCATTTACACGTAATTTCAATAGGCGTATAATTAACGCTGTTCGTAAAACAAGCTGTTTACGCTTTTCATATACAGATCTATGTGCGTCGTATCTGCCTCGTGCGTGAACATGACGTGTTTCACATAGAGATCTATCTGAACGCATTGAAATATAACGGTGAAATTAGCGCCGTTTGTGCAAAATACGACTTTTTGCGTTTCACATACAGACTTATGACTTTGTAGCTTTATATCAGGAATACAATTGCACTTTCAAAACTCAGCAAGGTTAAAACTTATTCAGAATGTTTCTTCATAATGCAAAATTAAAAAGTAAATTGTAGTGTTTAATTCCATAGTACAAACATGAAATCTCCCAGTAGAATTTCAATGGCGATTTTCTCAAATACGGCATCGTCAGATAAGACAGTATGTGATGTGGGCGACGTTATGTTTACTGGTTGGTTAAACAGTAGTTTATGGAAATTTATTGCCTATAAAATGTTTCTAATTTCTAATTCACTTGCACCTTCTACCGGCAAACTTCAAACAACACACACAGTTTTATGAAAATTGGCTGCACAGTTAAAGATTTAATTGACACCATCTTCTTCAGTGACCTACCCATTGTGTATTAAAATTGCACGCGCATGTGTACCATGAACGGATTATACACAGTTGAATAAGTGCATTCAAGGATGAACTAAACTCTCTATCACAATTGCTGGTATTCAGGGATCAACTGAACTCTCTATCACAATCGCTGGTAGAATTGTGGGCCTTTCATCTCGCTGTGCGACGTATCCACATGTGGCCCACTAGGTAAACAGCAATTACTTGTTCAATCCGGATCACTGCATGGGGCTGGGGGTGGGATTGACTGCCGCGATGATTACATGATACACAATATGGATTATTCTTGCCAATTGTAATTGATCATTGCAAAACAGTCAGACAAGAAGTTTAACTTTTACAGATAGAAAAATACAAAATTCACTGTTTTCCGTGCTAATATGGGAAGGCAAAATCTGTGAACGACATGTAATTTTCCGTAATCGCGGATTCTTCCGGGCCCTAAAGCTATCCCTCCAACTTCATCCGCTGTCCCCAGTGCCGCACACAATTTGCTGTTCACTAATCACTAGATTAGTTTTTACCATGATTTCCAATATTTTTTTTAGGACATGAAGACAACATAGTGATCCCATTACTGCATATCCATCAGTAAACAATAGATTTTCAGAGGTCATCACATTTCCGCCCTTACGTGTCACAAAGGTCAGTTTAGAACGGTTTATCAATATAACGTCAAGTTGAAGGAGTTAAATACCTATAGGCGACACCTTGCTGTAGATATAAGGGATTGGGAAAGCTTTTACCTCATTGTTATCATTTGAATGCATTCTATTTATTTACAGATATTTGCCATATGTGTTTACCATTTGCATAAAATGACATATATATAGGGTGTTTAGCCGTGATGCTCAATATATTAAAAGGTGCAACAAGAGATTTCAAAGCCTCATATGATTCCCTACCTTTGATTGGCTACAGGAAATAATTAACATTGAAACAAAAGGTATGATTTGTATAGCTTTCTATTCAATAGCATACATAGGCTGGAATTTCCTATGCTTCCTATAGGGAAACACAGAAATTCAACAATTTTTGTACCAAAGATACAGGTTTCTCACCATAATCCTTTCAGAAAGGGATATTTTTGATACAAAGGTTTGGGAACCAGTGCAAAAATCAGAATTTTAAATTTTTTTTTTAGCCGCACCTTTATTGAAATCGCTCGTATGCACCTTTAAATATTGCTATAATAAAAAGATCAAGGATTACCATAAGAGTAAATGGGGTCAGTTGGATGTCCTCCAAGTTTTGGCTGCACGGCAACTATAGGTTTGTATCACCTCAAGTTGAAGGTCACAGGTGACGTTTCATTATGCGGCTTGTATTCCCCATAGAGGTCATTGCCGCACCGTTATGAGGTGGGTATGTGCGTATCATGATACGATTCCAAGCATAGCGCGCGCGATTCATGACTGCGCAACAAAAAGGCCTGGTGGCGTTACCTTCAACTTAAGATGACACAAACTATAGTAACCCCATAGCTAACAAATCAGCTATGGGGTGCTCTGTTTATGATGGAATCCATGTTTACTAGTCAGTGACTTGGAAGGTAACTTTGGAGTACACTGCAAGTACTGCTAAGAAAACATAGCCACCGCGCACCCAGTGAATTCACACTGCAACTGAAAGGCAGCACTGGGTAAACGGGCACATCATCACTTCAGACGAGACAAAGTATAAAAAAAAAAAAAAAAAAAATTGCCATATTGTGTTCTACCATTTGCATAAAATGACATATATATAGGGTGTTTAGGTGATGCTCAATTTAAAGGTGCAACAAGAGATTTCAAGCCATCCATATAGATTCCCTACCTTTGATTTGGCTACAGAAATAACTTAAATGAAAACAAAAGGTGATTTGTATATGCTTATATTTCAATAGAATACATAGGCTGAATTTCCTATTTGCTCCTATAGGAAATCGGAAATTTCACAATTTTTGTACCAAAGATACAGTTCTCACCATAATCCTTTCAGAAAGGGATATTTTTGATACAAAGGTTTGGACCAGTGCAAAAATCAGAATTTTCAATTTTTTTAGCCGCACCTGTTATTTGAAATCGCTCGTTGCACCTTTAAATATTGCTATAATTAATAAATAAGCTCAAGTATTACCAGTAAAGAGTAAATTGGAATGTTTGGTGTCCTCCAAGTTTTGTCTGCACGGCAACTAAAGTTTGTCTCACCTCAAGTTGAAGGTCACAGGTGACGTCATTATGCGTGTTTGTATTCCCACTAGCGTGTCGATCATGCCGCCTTTATTCGTGTGCGTATCATGATATGATTCCAAGCATAGCGCCCGCGATTCATGGCTGCGCAACAAAAAGGCCCGGTGGCGTTACCTTCAACTTAAGATGACACAAACTATAGTAACCCCATAGCTAACAAATCAGCTATGGGGTGCTCTGTTTATGATGGAATCCATGTTTACTAGTCAGTGACTTGGAAGGTAACTTTGGAGTACACTACAAGTACTGCTAAGAAAACAGCCACCGTGCACCCAGTGAATTCACACTGCAACTGAAAGGCAGCACTGGGTAAACGGGCACATCATCACTTCATACTTCAGACGAGACAAATTATAGGTCATGCGATAACAATGGCGCAAGGGTGTAGTTACCCCTTGGAGTATAGCTAAGAATACAGATAGAGTAGCTGAAGTGTATGGTTGCACTTTAAGTAAGAATCTGCCTGTGTAGTTATAGCCCATGTCAATTTACTTGTAAGACATGTCTGTGTGTAGTGAAACCATGTAGACTGCAATGATTGTCATAACAATTTGGATCATAATTGCTTTAAAGTTCCCCCCTCCCCCAGTTAAAATATATAATTTTCTCTGTTTCATATCAAAAGACATTGCCAAAATACCTGAATTCCAAGAAATAAATCAAACCCGATATCATTTTAATGTGAGCGGTAATTGTGTGTATTACAACAACCCATATATTACTGTAAAATATTTTCTGGTAAGTGTAAACAACTCAATTTATGCTTGTGTCATCGTAATGGAAGAGCTCAGCCAAAATATTTTGCAGATAAAGTGAAAAAATACATGCTTTGAGAGCACCTGTGGTCCAGTGGTAAAAACGCAGGACTCATGATCATTAGTTGTGAGTTTGAGCCCCGCCGTGGCAAATGTGTTGTGTCCCTGGGCAAGACACTTTATCTCGCTTGTCTCACTTCACCCAGGTGCAAATGGGGAGCTGTTAGGGGTAGTCATCCTGTGTTTATGTTTATTAAACTATGTTTAATTTTTGGTATGAATTACAGGCGGACAAAAGTGATCCCATTAAAATGCAAGGCACCAGTAGACTTTGATTTCCAGTTGTCATTTGCACAACTTCATCCAGCATACACAGTGACTCCCATGTCAGGAGTAATACCTGCCTATGGACAAGTTGATATCACTGTCACATTTGCTCCTATGGAATTCAGTACAGCAGTGATGAAGCTCCACCTCACCATATCACAGTTCAACTCAAAACCTTTACTCTGTACTTTCATTGGATCTTCTACTCCTGGATTGGCACAGTGAGTATAGGGGAGGCTGGGTACACAACAAATGAGCAGAACTCTGTAGGAGCTACAAGGAGAGACACATGGGAATTAGTACAAATTTAAAGTGATGGGTCAAACATTAGTCGCATTGGGTGGATGAGTGGGTTGGATACCAGATGTAGTACTTAGAGAAATTTTAAATAGTTGATGAAAGATTAAGAAGGGAATGTTCACAGGGATGGATCCATGGTTTAGTAGGGCATCTTAACAGAAGTGGAGCCAATTTTTATTAACAGTAGAAAAGTTTCCCAATGGGTGCAGGATTTGAAAGGGGTGTTTATATGTGTGGATATGGGTTTTGACAAGAGGCTCAAGAGACCAGGATTTCTGGGGGAAGGAGGTTCAAGAAGCAGATACACTTGTAGGTCCAGAGGTGATTTGGGTTCAGTGCATAAAGAAACAAAGGGGTATCTTTAAGGTGGATAAGAATTGGTATTTGAAGGGGTTGGTAGACCCAAAGGGTTTTATGTAGGCACCAGAGTTTTGCGCGATTTAAAACGGCAAAATGCACGGTCCGTATTTTGAAATGCGCGATTTTTTTAAGTCAAAAATAGCGAAAATGCGTTTCATAATGTTTGCCCTGCTAGTCAACCAGGAACACAAAAAAGTCTTTGCAAAAACAATGCTCAAACTTCCAAAGTTGACATCCTATTTCTTACTTTTTTCTCGGCTGAAAAATGTCAAGAAGCACATCATTATCACCTGTTATTTTTCCCTTCTTATTCCGAATAAAATATTTGAATAAGGAGTTGGTTTGTTTTTTGGGATGGCACTCCGCGGGATGAGGCCTTTGCATACATCCCCGAGTATAATTTACTTTCGCACGTGGGAATCCCAGTGGTCATGGAGAATCCCTGGCCCCGGATGACGTGATGGGTTTTCCACTCTTGCCCCTGAATGAGTGTCCACGTGTATGAAGTTGTTGTTTCATCTCTTCCGCATTCCTACCACGGCCGAAGTCCTAATTTGGTTAATTCCGAAGAGATTTTCCTATGAATAAACCAATTATGAACAAAGACCTGATACCGCGCGTTGATAGCTTTGATAGCATGCGTCAATATTATTGTTTAATGCGCCGAAGCGCAACCATATCATGAAGCTTCACAATGGAAAATAGGTCGGGTCATCCGTGTTCAACGAATCAAGGTTAGAGGTAGGGTTCTACGCTAGGATTTATAAATACATTTGGACTATATTTTGCACTTATTGGAAGCTTGGTGAGTCATTTTCGCCGACGTTTGCATAATAATGATTTACTAATCAGTTTGTGTTTGTTTAATGGCAAATTAACATTAAAAAATGTGTTTTTTTACAAAATCGTGAAAATTCGCGATGGACCAACAAAATCGTGATAGACCCAAAAAATTCACAATTTTTTGCGCGTTTTGCACGATCGCGCAAAACTCCGGTGCCTAGGTTTATGTTGTTTTTCTCTATTTCTCTCATTTTATTTTTGCCAATGTTACTGTATGGTGGCATCTTTCAGTGACACTCATATAAAAGACCCCAAAAAAGTAACGCAGCATGTCTAAATACCCCCATAGGTTACAAACCATTGATCTTTGCACGAAAACATAATATTATATCAATAGTTCGTTTTCTTCCGCAAATTTTGGTACCCTTCTTGCCCCATTGCGATCAATATTGCCAACACAATACCCATTATAAGAAAATCTCTCCCTTTTTAAAAGTTGCAATAAAAGGTATAGCCATATTGATTTCCATTCAGTGAAAGACCACATTCTTCCCGTGAAGTGTGTGTCACTTAATGCATGGCCTGATGCATGGTTGTGTATTGTAACCTTGTAATAATGTCTGCAGTTGCAACTTTGGAAATGTGACACATTTTCGTAAATTGCACATTGTTTTGGTGATATTGATCACAATGGAGCAAGAAAGGTGTCAAAATTTGCAGAACAAAACAGACTATTGATATCATTTTATGTTTTTGCGCATATACCAATGGTTTGTAACTTATGGGGGTATTTAGACATGCTGCGTTACTTTTTTTGGGTCTTTACTTACAGTTATACAGTATATATGCTGTTGTTTTACTTATTTGACAGCTGATGTAAAACTTCAGATAAACCCCATCAGGGCCAGGAGAAGATTAGAGAAAGACAGTCTTTGATGAAGAAAGTGTTTGATGTATTTACCACTGTTCTAAATTATTCTAAATTGTATTTGAAATATCTCTAATAGAAGTATAAGACCTAAAATTTAATTCCAATCCCATTCCCATTAGCATGACAAGTCACAAAAACACCCCTGTTGCGGGCGTATTCACAAGAAATGTACTTTTTGAGTTTTATGTTTCAGTCACAATTGATCTGTGATGTAAAATGATAGTTTTATTTGCTAGGGGACCAAGCTGAAGAAAACCAACAAAGACAAAATAAGAACCTTATCTGAAGGTTAAAAATTTCATAATGTTCATTGTTGCGGACGTACAATTTTTTTGGTGTTTTGAAATGCTGTGAAATATTTTTGTTTGCATTTGCAATGATGAAATGCCATAATTTTCTAATAATATAGGTAATGGTGTAGTTTAGGACCCTAAGCCTATGTAGGGATGAAATCTTTCTAATTCATCATTCAAAAGCAACCAGACAAGATTAGATAGCTCCCGTGAACACTTTCGAACAAGGTTAATTTTTTGGAAGAGGGCAGGGCTTGAAAAATGAGGGAAATTATGGGGTAAAACAGACAAGGTTACACAACTTTTGAAAATCGCCAGAAATCAGCGATATTTCTGCCCTGAAAAGACACCAAACATGTAAACAAAATCGTGAAACTTACCTACATCGATAAAATTAATATTCCGTTACTGGAAAACAGGGTTAATACTGAAAAAAAGAAGTGGGCTTTGTAGAAAAAGCGAAGAATTTGCGAGTAAAACACATCCGTTCGAAATTGAAGACGCCATATTAAATGGCCGAACTACTAATGGTAACCTGTCCCCAATTGGTCCAAAAGTTAGAGGGACAACCAAGGGGCATTCCGATTGGGTAAAACAGCGTGTTTTAGCAAAGAATACGCACACGCAAGACTACGCGGTTCAAGCCTCGCCGGGAGTATTTATCGCTTACGGTAGTCAAAAAAAAAATGGATTTTAAAAACATTTTCCTTCAGTTTAAGGACTATTAAAACAAAAATGTGTTTAATTTTAAAGCAAACCATGGATTAGAAGAGGGTTTTGGAAGGGAGTTGCTTTTTGGAGTGGTTCGATTGGGGTGATTTAAGTAGTATTAACCAGTAAACCAGTAGGGTCCAAAACTACACTTTGCATAAAAATATTTACTTATAAGGGCTTACAATTAATATTACTAAGTTATTTATTACATTTTCCAAGTTTCATGTGCCATAACAGGGCCCTCTAACAACAAATGGCATATTTAAAAGAGACGGACAACAAAGTCATTTCAGTAGTGATAGATTTGGTTGGCAAACTTATATATTAAATTGTATCGTGTATTTGCAGAGCTGAAGTACAGGCACGTGAAGAGGGATCTTCTCTCAATGAGTCTCAACTAGACCCACACTCCATATCACCTCGTATCTGTAGCTGAGGAGGAAAAAGCGTACCAAGACAAGGCAGCGCACCAGTTCAAGAGAAGCCGTACGAAGGAATTGGAAAGAGATGGAGTAAGGTTTCCAAGCAATCTGGACGGCAGCATTCAGTGAATGCAGTACTTATGCAACAAGGCGGGTTAAACTTAAAGCCAAGGATTTAAGAGATGGTAAGTGATGAACACATTTACTTCAAAAAATTGCTCCTACTGGATGATAGTTAGAGAAAAATTGAGGAACTGACATTTGCATTGGCTTAGTCGATATAGAAGCAAGTGAGTCTGCCTATAGTTGAGTTTTAAGTTGCCGGAATGAATGTGCATAGGACATAAACCAGTCAGGATATTTTTGTCAGGCTGGGTGGCTAGCTGGCTGCTGGTCCAGATGTTAAGTTGTTAAGTGAAACTTTGATGCCATTTGGAAGGGAGTCCAATTGTAGCCATTATTATGTTTTATGGATCAAGTGTGGGAAAAATATTGGATCAAAAAAATTATTGGATGATGTGCCAAATATTATGTCTCACTTCTAGAGTTTTTTAAAATATGAGACTCGCCCAATATTTTGCCAAACTCATAGCTGCCAATAAATATGGGGCTCAATCAATTCAATTTAATATCAAATTTGGACAAGTGAATGCATTATGGAATCTGCAATAAAATGTTGATAATTTTAAAGCGCATTCAAGGTCAAAGCCGTCATATGAGGTAAGTTGATTAGATAGGCTTCTGAATGTTAAAATTTGCCAAAGCAAGTTGGGATCACTTGATGCAGGCAAAATAGTGATCTGCATATTACTTGTTTAATGCAATGCCAAATTGCAAATTATTTGTCACTTTATGAATCCAAAGTTATGCATTGGGTATGTAATGAGTATCATAAACGGGTATGCTTTGCCTAATACAAGCTAGTCTTAAGCTACTTCTACATGTATAAAGAGATGTAGTGGATGCTGGTTTATGTATATATTCCCCTAAGCAATCATACACTGAATGATTTCCTTTACAACACTGGTGACTGAAAAACCATATGGGGGGCATTTTTTCTGAGAAGTGAAATGCCCCAAAATACCATTTTAGCACCCCTAAAAAAGAGAATGGACCCCCTTGTACCAGTGACCCAGGTCACACCATGTCGAACATGACTCTTCCTCAATTCCGTTGTGGCCGCCATACAACGGTGACGCGTGTACATCGCAGCTCTGTGGTTACAGCCAAATTATCTGAGATTGTGATACACTGGACTGTCACTGTAAAATGCAAGTATATCGTTTTGGACACTAGTCTCGTTTTAAGGGGTTTTTAAAGCAATGGGGAATTAACTATTGTATCTGCGCATACGAGGCAAAAATAGAAGCCACGAAACGTGGTATAAAACGAGACACATTTTCACCCCAAGAGGTGGAGTTTGCCACCAAAAATTGAACATTAAACAACAAGAGCTGAAGTGTGAGGACCAGGTCATACGATCGACGACTCCAGCTAACCTGATACGAAAAAGGGGGGGGGAAGTTTTGTCCCCTTAGCATGACGTAGTAAATAAAACCATCGCGCCTCGCAGTCGGAAAACTGGTACGAGGCGAGTGAAGTATACGTAGCATGGTTTAATTTCGACCCAATTGCATGGTCGATTTTTTTATATTAATATAAAGCGAGTGCACAATAGTCACTGTTCACACAATTAAGTTTGACTCCCGTAGATTCCCTGTTGCCGTTACTCTTTGATAGTATAGGTGGACTTTCGCTATTTTGCCAAGTGAAAGCCCCCGACCCAAAGCAGGGAGGGGAGATACTGTACATGGACCCCTTTCACTATTTTATATCTGTATTCGTTGTCTCATAGTCTGCCGGGTCTTACTTACTAAAAGCCACTGCCAAATGTATAAGGAATGCTAACTTGATATCAATGTTTTGAAAAATCTTGTTGCATTTCATTGACTTCCGATCGGGGATTGATTCAACAGATGTATTAACGAGCCGTCATCGTTTGCTGCGAATTGTTTTCTTATTACTTGTGTTTAAAGTTGTATAATAAAATAACAATATCAGCTGAATATGCATAGCACAAGCCCCGGAATACTTGATTTTGAA
>JAMKCH010061195.1:0-16658 GCA_023653785.1 Ophioderma brevispina
ATCTCTGGAACATCTCAGTTGGATCTTCGATTAATAATCAGCTGCTTATTTAGCCATCTGTGGGTTGTATTCTATATTGGGATTAAGTTTTTTGTTTTTCCATTCCGTAAGCAAGTCGAAACATCTGTTATGGTAGTCCGATTATCATCCTCTTTTCCAAACACTACAGTGACCCCCCGAAAGAGTCTAATATTTGAAATTAGCAGGACTAGCTTTAAAACAAGTGAAGGATAAGTCTATATAATTCTCATAAGTTATACCTGTTCTAAAACTGAGAAATTGACGAGGGGAAGCAAATAAGGCAGTGTTCAAATATAGAATATCATTCAATTAGGTGATGGTCCGTAGGACGGAGACCAATATTGGACTTTATTAGGTTACCAACGGGCTAGCACTCGATGTATGTTAGGATACGGATACATTCAAACTCTGATTTTGTATTGTTTTTTTTTCATTTTGCCGATAAGCCAACGATGATGTGCCTTTAAGCGTCCGAAACTACCGTACTTCATCTCAACGGATGTTCAAAAGTTGAAATTTGCATTCTTCCGAGGTAATACCACCGTGCGACGACTTTTGACTGATTAAGATTGGTCTTTTTAATCACGGATTCAGTAGTGATGATGGTGTCATTACGGGGACTTTTTCTGGCGTAACGGCGTAGTTCAAACCCGTAGAAAGCAGAGTTTTTCGCTATCAGAAAGCTTTATTATTTATTATTGTTAGCTTGAAGAATGTTACTTGTTTCTCTAGTTATGAAATCTCTCTCATATTGGGAATTTTTGCGAACAGGACCTTCCTCACATACATGAACATCAGTTAACCAGATGAAAATGTTTTGACGTAATGTAGCAAGTTGAAACATAAAGAATTCAGTGTTGATAGAAATATTTTTATAATACCAATGTCACCAGCCCAAGAATTTGCAATAATTTGTTTCACTTTTGCAGTGAGTTAAAGTTATAATTCGCTCATACAATATTATAATTAACTACGGATAAATCTGTCTGTGTGTCATATCTGGTGTTTGTATAACCAATAGAAAGTTCAGAGATTCTAGAAAATTGCTCAACCGGTTGGATTTTTGCTAGAGTTTGTATCACTGATGAACAATTATAGTGGGACCGACCTGCATGTAAAAGTCATGGAAAGTGCTATAAGTGCAATGGAACTATCACAGAAGCATGGGAAGAAGGGAGATGTTTTCTAGTAAGTTAAAGACTCATGATGTTGGCTAGATTAGTGCATGACCATATAGACAAGGTTATATACCCATGTTCCTGTCATCTGATGTTTAAAAGAGAGGCATTAACTCAATAGCTTCAAGAATTGAACCAAGAATACCTATGCCCTGGCGAGCGGGCATAGATCATAAACTATGCCCGGACAACCACCCCCCCCCCCCTTCTTCCCAGCGTAAACAGACTGCCGTACGAATTTATTTACATCCGTATTTATGGGTGTACATAAGCTGGTGTAAGAGATGTACAAGCAGGAGACTTCGCATTTTGTTACTCGTTTCCGGTGCAGTAATGTAAGTCTGATACGAGCAAGGAGAGGCGAATCGCAGTATCAGTATTCATGCTTTGAGCTTGTCGATGAAGATCTGAAAGGAATCAGGATGGGGCCCCCAGGCTCATAGTGCTATCTACACGGCAGGTAAAGTAAACCGTGAAGATATTCGAGGGTTATAATTTGACACGAGGGACGGCCATCTGCAGTCCGTGGAAACGTTGATGATTCGCGGAGCGAATGGAATGCCAAGGACAAATTGTACGCATTATTGCCGACAAAATATGGCAAGAAGTCGATTACAGCGACTCGTTTTGGACTCAATATCACTTTCCCAACACACGAAAAGGTTGATGCCTAATTTATTCACAAGTTTTGTACCCTAAGTTATACAAAATTGTTAAAACCATGCATGCCCCGCCATGGCTACAACATACTAGGCCTCGTTAGAATCTCGGCTTAGAATGTTCTTTTACCAATCAGATGAAAAAAATCTATATATTGGTATATAAAACAAAATGAATTGGGGCCTTTTTTATTGGATCATGGTTGACACTATAACCTCGAAACCATACTATAGTATGGTTCATGAGATCCCTTGGACCATATAATTTCAACCCTGCCCCTCATAGCAGCCAATATTTGTAGACTAGAGCCTTCTGGAGTGGTGTGATAGGCAACATATAAGTACCTGGAGATATATATGAGATGAAGGTATGAAGTAGAGGAACATCATTGTCCTAAGTAGGAACATCCAAGTTACTCTAAGTTGACGAGAGAGATCTCATAAAGGGCATTGACAGTAATACATTTATTATGACACACTTTTCTTCCTAGGGCGACTTTGTACAGTAGTCTCGGCTCCAAAAAATTGTTGTGACTGTCTCGGTTTTATAGTTCGTGACTATGATTATCCAACTATAACCAAGCTTTTGGAGCATTATATTAGTCGCTCTCCGAGCTTCGGGAGTCAGGGGAGCTGGTTTTCTTTAGTAAGGACAAGTCGCCCGTGCACACCACACATCTCACTATTGGAAATTGACGTTGTACATGGGATATACCACCGAGGACTTTAAGTGACTGCATCTCCGTTGTAATTTTCTCCTTGCACCCCGCGTCGCGGCACACAGTTTAGTAGATTATTAATTGAGCCGGAAACTTTAACAGTTTTTGTTACAACTCGATCAATTGTTGATTATTGATACTTTCAGAGTTAACGTGATGATGAAACACACGATCAAAATAAATAGTTTGACTATTAAACTATAAAATCAAGTTTACATTGTATTGTCTAGTTATTCAGTGTTGAATCGAAGTCGAAGTTGACCGTAACACAATATACTGGAATGAATATCAATGCAAATGTGCTCTCGTTCGTTGCTTCTCAATTACAAACATTTTACTTAATGACTTATAGCAGTTCATGCACTTTTAAACTCAAAATGCTGCTCTGATTTCACGTCTTCTTAATGTCGACGGTTTATTAATTCATCTCCGCCAAGTCGCGAAAAATCGATAAACTGCTTCAGAAGAATCATTTGCCCAATTTAAGGAAATGGGTTACTCTCGTACAAAGTTAAAAGTAAGTGAAGTCTTGCCAAAGTGGTAAAATCTGAACACAAAAAAACGGGGGGGGGGGGGGGGGGGGGGGGTTGCAGTGTATTTCACCCAACAATAACACAAAGTTAAGTTTCTACAAAATGCTTACTCAGCATTTCAATCAGAGATGAGAGGGTATTTTTTAGGATCTTCAGATCTACACAAAGCGTCGTTCGTGGGTGCAAGTCCAAAATCACAAGTGGAAGATCCGTCTTTATCAAGCTGTAGTTTCATCATCCGGTTGATCAGGCCTGGAACTTCCTTTTGGGGACTTGTAGACCCTAACAATCATCTATGATGTGGCTAATGGTTGTGGCTCTCACAATCGCAGTTTGGTTAAAGTTCTACTCATCCTTGGAAGGAAGTGCTTTGTACGACCAACGCCAGTTCGGAGTCTGTTCAGGTTGAACCCATGCTTCCAATCAGTTCCACACACAGCCTTTGGGCATGCTAGATGGGCTGTCCCACAAACTGCTGTAGGTTCAAAGTAGAGATGACCAGTGTCATTATATCTGTCCATTGATCCAGGATGATCGATAGGGATACGTGACTGCAGTGTCATGGGATTGGGTAGCAATGATTTTCCCGTGGAATTCTCTGATCCTCAAAAGGGTGTGGTGGGGGGATAGGCTACACAGGTCACTCACTTTTCTTGCGAGCTTGATCGTCTGAGGTTGCTCTAGGTTTGCAGGGAGCCTATGCCAAGACAGGATTTGGAAGATAATTACAGGGCGTCGCCAAAAGGCAACCTATAACAAGTCTCATTGCATTCATTCAGAACCGGACATCAATCGGTGAATGTACACTGTTGACTCCATTACTGGTGAAGCGGATTCAGCAGTGGAGTATGCCAGCAGGGCAACAGTTGATGTATGTAAGGTGTCAAAGTATGCACCCCATCCAGTTCTGCAAGCCTTCTGAGGAGGTTGAAACGGGACTGCGTCTTGGCAGCGTTTGCCTTGGTGTGTTGATTAAAAGTTAAGGGCTGCGTGTCCAGTGTGGGGTACTTTCGTGTTGGGTATTGTGACGTTTTTCCCAATCTGAGTGATGTTAAAGCTCTCGTTTTTGCGCATCGATTGCCGAAAGGTGGAAAACAGATCTGACGGTCTTGGGTTTGGTGAGTTTCAAGTGCCATCGGTGGAAGAATTGGCTTTACAGTGATTAGGGTCTTTCACTGTATTCTAAAGGACTCAAAAGGAATCATCAGCATTCCAAATGGTGCCGTTTCGTCTGAGGAGGAGTATGCGGGGGGGGGGGGGGTGAGAAACAATCTCCCCTCTGAGGGGCCGTAGATGTTGAAGAAGACTGGGCGCCAGGACAGAACCTGAGGGACACCCATTTCAGAAAGTTTTGCGCTTTCTACTTACGTGCCCATTTTGATGGTCTCCAGGACCGAAAGAATCTGTCCTTGGATGAAAAAGAATAATGAACTTGGGACAAGGCTTGACATCAGGGAAGATTTGAGTAGCTTGAGGTAGAGGGGACCTCGATGCCAGACTGTATCGTTGCGCAGCAGTTATCTTAAGACTTGCTCCACAATTCTGTTCTTCTGGAAGGCTGTCTCGATGTTCATTAACTAGTCGTGCTATCTGATCAGTTGTGATTTACCCTCTTGGAAATCCAGCTTGGGTGCGGGTTAAATTTGACTCCACTTCATTGATACTGCAGAGTATCAGTCGGCTCAGCAGCTTATAGATGTGAGATGTAAGCGAGATGGGTCTGTAAAACTATTGGGCTCATGTGCTGGTTTCTTGGACTTCAGGATGCAATGGATCTTTGAAGTTTTCCATCTGGAGGGAATAGTTGACGTTCCCATGCAGTAGAAAGGAAGAGTTGGAGCCATCAACAGCTTTCGGGTGCCATATTCTTCAAGACTTGCTGTATTGATGTTGTCATTGCCATGAGCTTTCCCATTCTTGATAACTTATAATAATTGCGTCTGGCACAAATGAGAGATGGCTAAACAAAACAAGTACCAACTCTGTCGGTTCTGGGAAATTCTCAAGTTCTCAATTGATAGGACATGGTACACTTAAAAACACCTGAAATACGAGATTGGGAAGGACATGAAATAATAGGACGAAAGCCCTCCCTCCCTCTTGCCGCCGGCAACCGTACCATTAATAGAAGTAGAAATTTACACGGGCGAGAAAGTTATGCTTTATCAAGATGCCACTTTTGTGTTTATAGGTTTACAGCCCTGGTTCCATTCCACAATGCATTTTCTTTGTTTTGATTCACTGGGCGTCCTTTGTGTATTTGGTATGTTACTTAGACTATGCCCCCCAAAATGTTTATTACCTATAGGCCTTGGGTTTTGCATTTCAGGCAAATCATTTACTCATAAAAACATAGTCTAGTCTGAGCATGACATGGAAATTGAGGGGCTTTCACGTGATTTGTATACACCGGCCAAAACATCCTCTATAGTAATTTGGAGAAAATCCATAAACTGGTATGCGTTGCAGAAGAACCTTTAGGTTCCAAACCACTTAACGGTAACATTAAGGAAGAAAAATATTCAATTAGCACCCAAGGATATCGATCGCCCTGTGTTGATGGCAAATTTAAAAAAATGCGATGTTCCGGGCAAACTATGGGAACCTCTATCAGATCAACTGCCACCACACAAATAGTTGGAGCACAACCGTTTTAGACATAAATAATTAATAGTATAATTGCTACCAGCCGGAATAATATGCAATACATTGGACGTGCGGTATAATCTGTTGGCCATGTACTAAATACAAATTTATAGACTTATTGCGTGTGATATACTTCGTAATTGTTTTTAATTCCCAAATACGAGTTAGTTTAAGTTCCACTGGATTTGGACTTATTTGTTCTTTTTATCTAAGATTTTGATAGATTTTCAATTTGGTATAAGACTGCCCCCCCCATCAAAAAAAAAACACTCAAATAGAAGTACACTGATTTATTTAGGTATGCTTTCAGGATTTTAACGTTGGTGTATTTGAGGTTCTGAGTCATTGCGTTATGGCCAATTATCTGAGACACTGAAAAACCTGTTGGTCCAGTTCGGCTATTCCGATATCAACACAGTTGCCATGAAATGAACTGCAAGACATTCTATTTGTAAAAAATTAAAATACACAATAGGTATAAGGTGCGGCTCCTTGTAATATAAATATTAATATTTGTTTGAAAACAGTTAAACACACATTATTTTTTTTTTTGTATTTTTTTCTTTAACTCATGCGACTTTTTTTGTGACATCCATAAACAATAAGTACAAAATTACAAATACAAATATGTACGTGAAAACCACAGAAGAGAAAAAGAGTAGAATGAAGTAAGACGAGAGGAGATAGAGAAAATCGAAGATAAAATCCATACCATAATGCAAGAGGAGTGGCGGCCAAGACTCGTCCACACATAGCAACAACCCAGCCCAGCAACCACATCAAGTAACACGGAGCCAAACCATAAACAAATCTGGGTGAAAAAGATCCCGTCCCCACCTCCAACCATATAAGAAAAGAAAACAAAACCCCTTACATTGAGGTTAATGCCATCTGCTTTAACGGTTTTGAAACACAAAATGTCAGACCTTCCCATCAAGATCTTTGCCTCCCTGCGACAATCAACGTCGACGTCAAAACCTGGGATTGCTTTGGCCGCCCTCCCCTGCCTTTGTTCAAAAAATTCCCCATTATATTCAAAAAGATAATCGATTGCTTGGCTTATAAGTTAAGAGAATTCCATTTTCTTATATGTTTCTATGCAGTTTTATTCCTAAAGGGCTATATCCTTTTTCATTCAATCTCAAATCTCTTGTTCAAATATCTTATAAATCCATTTAAAAACGGGGGAAAGCATTTTGGTATTTGGGCAGGTGAATATTAAATACTTTGTGTGCAAAATAATAAAATTCCATTTGGTCTTGTTTCTTCAGTCAGTCCTAATAGAACATCGCTCTTGTAGATTTTCCATTTTCCGATACTTTATCCATAACATCTTTCCACAGAATTTGAATATAATGCACCCAAAAAATGACACACATTTTTTACGGTTCAATAGAGCAAAGATTACAACAAGTTTTTGTTTCAGATAATATTCATAGCAAATAGGGCAATTTGTTCACAGGAAGGAAGCGATTGATATATTTAAAATGAAAGAAACCTAAGTTTTTGTTTGAAGAGTAATTTAAATGGATGATGAATCTTTGGCCAATCAATCTGCGTTTCCTCCCTTAGCTCCTTTACCCATTTTCCTCCGCTTGTGGAGGTCTAAAGATTTTGGAAATACACAATTTCTTTTGAATTTCTTTGCTATTTCTCCTTTTAACAATTTCCATTCAGGCAGGTAGCCTGTTAACACACATTATAGACTTTTAGTTTCTTGAACCATCAAGTGAAACTGGCCCAAGTGTATTTCAATCATTTGGTGTTCAATTGACAATATCTGATATCCAAATTAGATGCTCACAAATTAGATGTTATGAGAACGAGAGGAATTAGCTTAGAAAAAAATTAAAGCAGCCTGTTGGCAGACTTTACGTATACTTTTCTTCATCGGTGCTATCGTTTTCCATTTTTTCTTCTTTCTCTTGCAAACTTGATGAATTGTATAGAATGGAGGGCCAACAATCAGTCATGGATCTCGTTCTGCACAAGATCTTAGGTCTAGGTCACGTCTGGCTAAAGCAACCTTTCTTCGTGACTTCCGGACACTCAATCTAAATCGGGCTAATGTGATAAAACCTGCAAGCCTTTTCAACTCCATGGACAATAACGATGGCTCTAGGACAGTTGCCGAACCGAGATCAACAAGATTGTTATATCAAACAAAGTAATGTAATCATATTGCAGTGTAGTAATGGTTTCAAACATGCTGTCGGCGGCATCCGCCCTTCGTCCCTTGCTACAAAAATCTGCCCCTGGCTTTATAATTAAAAAGCACAGTGACTCTCCTCGCAAAACTTGCTCATAGGCATGGCGTAGCCCGAGGGGGGGGGGGGGGTGGGGCCCCGGGGGGGGCGGGCAAAGAGGTCAGAGGGGGGGGGGTCCTGCCCCCCTGTGGAATCTGCCCCCCCCTCTTGCCCCCCTAAAAATAGTGATTTCATAGGCCATATACTATACTAACCACTTTTAAATATATGCTTGCCCCCCTGAAAATTTATGTGCCCCCCCTTTGCCCCCCTGAAACAAAAAGCTGGCTACGCCACTGCTCAGAGGTATTATTTTACTTTCAATTTCTTCCTCCCCAAACTATAATTAGGTAAAGAAAGTCCTGGATTTCGGCTGTTAATTTTACATCGTAAGCTTCCAAACATAAAAAGGTAGTGGTCTGATTTTTGAGTGTAATTGATATACCTCGTAGTACAACAATTGTGCGGATGCCTCCGTATCATCGTTTCCTTTAAATGTTGCACGAAGTCCATTATAACCATCGTGTGCAGAATCTGCCTCGAATTAAGAATTCAACTGAACAACCGATTCAATTACCTATAAGCAACTTCTGTTTAATAGACTTTACATGCATCCGTGTCCACTTGTGGATGACATCACATCACAGCAACAGCTATAGCACATGTCTGTATTTATAATCCGCGTTGCGTTTATCATGTGTACAATTTGCAGACTAAATCATGAAGCAGGTCCAGGTGCCAGCAGAAAGCTCTATCATGTGGCTGACAACCAACCAATTATAGCACTATTCACATAATACAGTCAAATTTGGTATCGGGATGGGTTCCACATTTTAACCATGTTTAAAAGTTGGGGCAATTAGAACCATTTGTACTCATTCCTGGACAAATTTTAAAATTTAGATTTGCTAAAACGGGCGAATTTCTGAGGAAATCCGAACAACTTTGTGTTAATTTGGCACAAAATTTGCCATCTCTGGTATAGCTATATGATCCTATTTTCGGCACAAATTGGTATAGAGGGCTTTCCATATCTTTCAAGCCCATCCAATCCAAGTCACACCCCGGAGGGTTAGCAAGTTTGTGTACATATCTTCATGAACGTTTAAACCAAGACAGGACTGCATGCTTCTATCACCTTCCTGTGAGAATATATCGCTTGCAGACATAACTGGCACAAACAAACATCTATTTGATTAATGTGATCTGTACCATAGTTTGGTGACACAACAACAGCCTGCAGCACATGCAATGCGTATTCGACTCTTTCCTGATTTGAGGCTATGTGACGGGAGTTCAGACGGGTGTTGCTCCCCTTTCGGGTTGACCCCGATAGAAATATTCTCATAATCCATGTATGCAATTGGATGTCCTCTCACGTATCCTTTACACATTGCCAGCCATCTTGGAAATTACTAGTGGAGGACATTTTAAATTTTATGTATTAAGTTTAAAAACGTCATTTTGTTTGGTCATTATCATTGCATAATGTGTTGCTTAATTTATGTTTGTTTTAAATGCTGCCAAATCGCCATGATTGGATATTAATAACGTCCCCTAATTAATCCTAACGTCCCTTAACTTCATTTCAAATGCCTTTGAAATAATCAAACAGGAAGAGCGGGCCCTGCCTTGTTTAAGGGGAAATTACCCCTAGATTTACAAAAAAAAGTTAAAGCTAGCTCCTTTTGTTGCGTGATCGGTCAGATTTTTCTCTATGGACGTTGGGATATATTACACAGTGGCCTCCAGAGTAAATATGGAAATTGCATCAATTTAACATTTTATGTTATACAATATTAAAACCATGTCAAAAAAACCTGGCATTAAGGTTCCTGTTTTAAATCGATTAAGTTATATGATAATCAACGTGCTTCTCAGAAAATCTCTTCATGTCCCTTTAAGCTGTAAATTACACTGTCTGAGATAGCAAGCATTTTCTAATATATCAAATATCCTAGTTTAATTGGCCTAATGATATACATTTTGAAGCAAAGGGACTCTCTGATATACTTCTTCTTAATTCAACCACTCTACACTTATCAAGGAATTTCTCTGTGATTTTGATAATCTTTTCTCTACGTTTAAATTACAGGAACACCCGCGACGGTACTTGCACCTGATATCAATAGGAATTCCATCCTGTAGTGGAAATACTAAATTGCGGCGCCGACTGAAACGAAAAATGCATCGTCCAACATACCCGAGACGTAACCGTGCCTTATGCCAAAGACTCTAAAGGTCAGTAAATCCGCGGTCAAGCCCATGAGCGTAGTTCATTCGCGGGTAAGCCATCGAAATCAATCGATATCATGTCATTGATGAAAACGTTAATATGATTTGTATGTCGACACAAAAACGAGTTTGTACTACAATCTCCATGGCACAAGCAACTTTGGCTTATCTGGTACTGACCAGGCTACAATCAATGAAAATCAGGCCATTTTACCCAATTTCATGCTGTTTTTTTTTTAATTTGTTATTTTTTTTTTTTTTCAACCGAAACGCAGTAAGCGTTTCAGATTATTTATTTGTGGTAATCGTAATCGTTGGTAAAAATCCTTCACTCAATTGCACCAAACCAAAAACTATAAAAACATAAACAGCCCTTTTCAAGCTGTCCTTAGTAGGAATATGTTTGAAGATGAACATTTACAAAACATTTCGGTAACCGACATTTCATTACGAACAATTGATCATGGCAGCTATTTCAATTGTTTGTCCTAACTATCTTACGTACTTTCGATTAACGAATGTCCTTTTATATTTAATCACTATCGGTTTCACATTACCTTCTCCCAGGAAACACGAACAAGAGACTCTCGAACTTGATGCATTTATAGTTCAAGATCAATAAAAAACAACCCGGAAATAACTAAACAGAGGTGAATGTTTCAGGATAGCTTAATAATGTTATGTTCACAGCAACTCGTAAGGCTCCAAGTGTCCTCCTTGTGCTTAGTGAATGGGTAAAGTTTTTAGCGGGGGTCAAAAGTTAAAGTGTTTTTTCAAATGTATAGCATCGTTTGTGTCATATCATAAGGATTAAAATATATCGTGTGTCCTATATACCGTTGATGGTTTAGTTTTACTATAATGGAAATGACGGTTCAAGGTCAAACTAAGGGGTAAATAGTTCAGAATGCGCCGATTCTTTTCAAAAGTGTTTCCGTGTGTTCGTCACAGGGTTCGGACCTGATCATTTTTTGGATATATCCGCCATTTGGATTTTTTGACCAGACTTCCTATATTTTGTGGGATTTTCGGAAACCAAAGACGAATTGTTCTTCAATTTTTTTGAGTCTTAAATTATCTTATCCAATATGTCAATGGCTTGTCGTCCACTTAATTTTCTTCTGATGACTATAATTGTGATCACCTGAAACCAATATCGTTTCACGGTCGCCATCTTGGATTTTCAGTCAACTTTCATGACTTTGCAAGTTTCGTTTGGCATTTTTGAAATCATTGACTAGTTTTTTCTTTAAAGTTTTCAGCCCAAAGTAATTCTGTGACAAATAAAGGCTTGTCTTCGACTTAGTTATAATTTTGAATACAATGTCTATGTAATTTACACGAACCCTGTTCGTTATCGCCTGTATGAGATTGGACCAATATACAATATATAACAAGTTCAAGTATTTCCTTGAATATGTTATAGGGTTCCATTGTGGCCAGCATACTTACAGGCCTATGGGAGGTTACAAGCCGCTGCCCTATACGGTCAATATTTACAAGATGCTGATGGGGAATGATTTAATCTGACCGTACAGCATTACAAGTAATTGGGAGTTAGTTGATTGAAATCGGATATTTTGTACTATACCTTGTTCTTAATCCCGTTAGACTGACGACTACAATATAGTCACATGATTATAGCTCAATACTCATTTTTATTGTGTTTATCCCGTTATAAGACTATCCCCTTATTCCTCATTTAGCACAATGGGGGAAACTTGGGACTGATTAGCCTCAATTGAAATCATTTTTAATTCTGTTTCCATGTAATAGACTTATGCCTCAATTAGCACAAGGGGGAACTTGGGATTCCTGGAATAGTTGCTCTTCGCTCCATTACGAACTATCCTAAAAATCACACCATTGCCTATTATTCCCGTCTCTTTGTTACAACCTATCTACTGTTTCCTGGCTCATTAAATTTGAACTGTGGGCTGATGTCGTCGCGCGCCCGGGCTGCGCAGTTGGTTGGAGATTGCGTATGACCTTACATTGCTTACGTATTAAGGTTGAGAAGTAACGGATTCCTTCCAGAATAAGAGTGTCATAGCGTCTACAAGGATACACGGAATAAAGCGTAACCTTATATACTAGAACAATCACTTAATTTATTCAATGTACACATTTCATATGGGGGCCTTAGAGTGTCCGTTATGTGGAGGCACTCCGAAGTTCGTATGGGCACCAGGTACGGAGCATTAGCTTTATCACCGTTTGTGTTTCCTCAGGTCGATCTGGTGGAGGAATTAAAACGTTCCGTTTACTTTTACATTTTTAGTCGCGTTCGTGTTTTATGATATACATAATCATGGTTTAACATTGGTTATATCAATATGATACTGTATCCATAAGTGTACATATCAAATTTCATTAGTGTTAGTTAATTTGTCTTGATCTTGTCATTACAACAAGTTGAAACGGCATCTTTCATGTTATCACTCTTCTTCCGGAGGCGGGTGGTTACCACCCTCCTTCAGTTTTTTTCCCGGCTTGCTAAAACCCCTTTTTTTATACCCCCTTTTTGGTGCCAAATTATTTAATTGTAATGTCAATTGTCAGTATACACACACTCTTTTAAATCCAAAAACAACCATCCACCGGGTATAGGTAAGATACAGGGTGATCCCCAATGGATCGATAGGGGGGGGGGTGGAACCACCCCCCTCCGGAAAAAAGTACCAACAGCCCACTAACACAACACAGGAACATCACAGAAACTTTTTGGTACCTCATAGATAGCTATGGTCCCCTCTTTCCATTGATAACCAAAATGAGTACCAACATGCCTATCATTACCGTCAAAAATGCCGCATAACGTTTGCATGTCAGCAAAACTGCCATTTCCATATACCACAAGAAACAGTGAAAAATTCAATTTTTCGCCAAAAAGGGGTTTATGAAAATCAATTTTCATGCGGTTTTTTTTTAACTTAATCTTGATGATGGAATGCCTATTTTTTAATTAATGACATCATTTTAGAGCTATATAGGGTGTTTGAGTCGCCAAAAATTGCGAATACTCAATTTTCCACCCTATTTCAGTATTTTCGTACTTTCCTCAACATATGACTCATGGTGACTTCACCATAATGGGGATGTTAGTACTTATTTTGGTACCAATGGAACGAAGAAACTCTTGCTATCCTTTTGGTACCAAATTTACAGATCGGGTGTTCAGTAACGAAATCAAGGGGGTTGTAACCACCCCCCCCCCCCTTCGGCAATTTTGTTACAAAAAAGGCTCGGTAGACGAGGGTTAACTAGAATAAGCATTGCTTAAATTGAATGAGTTAATTTTAATGGAATTGAAAAAATGTGAACAAAATATATATTATATTATATTTATTTGCCAATTTGAATATTTAGGGTCGGACTTAATTACCTATTTAAGTGCTAGGCTTTGATGACAACTCGTGAAAACCAATTACTAGTAGTCTTTAATTACTTACATTGAGACTGTCACGAAAAATATCTATCAAATGGGTGCGTATTGACCTTTTTTTCATTATACATAATAACAAACTTCATTTCGCCAAATGCACTTACGACCTTTATGCACTCACACGAGCTAATTCCTTCTACTGTTGCATGTTAGCTGATCAGATAGAATAAGCAGATATCTGAAGTTCTCTAAAATCCATATAATCCATTAGTGAATTACCAAATGAGACTTCTACATGTTACGACAAAAACATAACCGAAATCATCGAGCCATTAACCCATTTGGGATAGGATAACATAACCATTACTATAATGTAATTCTCTTGGGATCGACTGTTAGATAGCAAAATTACGATATGCTGAATCATCATGCACTTTATTTAGAATCCTAATCTGGACATACTCATGCAAAGATGTTTAAATTTTATCTTACATGACACAGAATCTACATGCTTAGAAATACGTCTAACATTTACAACTTTTTCAATCTTTTACATAAATTGTTATCTACATTGGTTCCACCTCATACCTAATCCATACCAAAGGAGAAAGCTGAACAAACTATAACCAGTTGTCTTTTGCATAATGCCAACATAAGAATTTAGAAAAACCTTGCTCCAACTTTTGCAAGAACAACGTCGAGTACCACGCAAACTGTTTTAGCATAGGCAACCACTGCATATCAGATAAGCAGAATTGAAGTCAGACCTCCTCGAACCTGATGTTCTTTTGTTCTAACATTCCAAGAACAAGCACACGGCTCTCGCATGACATCTAAATGTGCCACAATTGCCCATTAGCTGGCTCTGCTATCGATACGGATGCAGTCGGTTTTGGTTTTTGAAACCCTCAGTAATAGCTGAAGATAACTCTAGTAGTTGGGTTTACCAACGGTGGCGCCATTGTAAAGCCGAATAATCGCTTTAACCGATAAATACAACATAAAAATGTGAAAAAAAGTTTAAGGGTTTATGTTGTACACAATAACCAAATAAATAGTGAATTCCCATTACAACATCTGTACCGGACCTGACAGTCTAAAACATGCCCGTGTAATCTTATAATGACGCCACTGGAAGTCCCCCAGTAAATTTGTATGAAGGATTATTTTTGTAATTGTAATGAGAACAAAAGAAAATCAAATTCACACTACAACACAACTATGCTGGCGTTATTTCCCATGTAGACCCGAATGTACCTTACAACGTTTCTGATCCCTTTTCTTACCATGGACCATTCAAAGTATTCTTTTGAAATCCTGATGTAACGTCTCGACGATTGTGACGCTGTATATCAACGTTAGTAACGTTTATGAGTTACTATCACTATCGTCGAATAAAATTGGTGATAATGAGCGAGTAAAATTGATATTAGGACCGAAAATACTTTTTCAGCAAATAACATAGTTTTTGAGAATTGCTTTCTTTCTTTCTCCGTCCTGTGCTGCCTAAGTTAGATAAGAACCGTCTGTATCGTATAAATGGACGTTATTGACACATATTCCCCGGTCGATCCATTGTATTACATTTTGTAAGCTATAGCGAGCGTTAGCTCTGTTATGCAACACCGTGCGTGCCATTTTTCCCCTATATTCTGTACGCGCGGGACCTCAAATGAATGTTACGTGGAAAAATTTTGGCTGTTTAAGTATAGCAATAACAACACACAATGTTGAACAGTTAACACGTACATTAAACCTGTTGGGCAATTAATAACATGTCAAATAACTGAAATTTCTAAAATCTCAATGGAAAACTTTTTGTAGATGCAGAAACCCGATTATCTCACGAAAGTTAACGAATAATTGGTGCTTCGATTATGGCAGGCCGAAGCTGTCTTCTGGACTTAAAAATTCCAAGCACCCTAGTATTTATGTACCTTTACAGAAAACGGACAGAGCAATAATTAACACATGCTCAGGCATTTATGTCACAAAATCTAGCTTTGATTGTCCTTTTGTGTATATTTATACTTGATTAAAGTGTAGAAAAGAAATAAGAAAACAGTTGCTGGCGATCAGTTCCCGTCTCCTAAATAAATTAAATACCTGATCTCATCAAGCATAGATCAATTTGCTTGGGAAAGCGGAATCAATAATGACTTCTAGCGGAGAGGAATACAACGTGAAGCCTTGGGTACAATCAGGTCTCTAAGGAACCACATTAAAGATGATCACTGCCGCCATGAAAACTACTTGAACTCTATTGATACACCAGATTGATCCCAACAAGCTAATTCCATAAAGCTGTTGTTTAGTTTATTTGAAAGGTGTTCATAAAAGATGATCACAACACCGAGAGTAGTCTTAAATGTGAGAAGGCCTGGGTCTTATATGATACAACCCGTGCATCATTCACTTTATCTATGTTAAGCATAATTACAGTGATTTTGAGCCATTTTTTAATGAATAAAAGTGTTGAAAATGAGAATTAAAGGCATCCTCTCTGCCTTGTATCATTTTTGGTGTAGTTGTTCTTTAAAAAAGTGCTGTCGCCCGTGTGATTTGACACGATAGATACATGACGGAGGCTAACACACTATGCCTGATATAACCGGGAAAGTGCGCCATCACTTTGTGAATGCATGTAATGGCCTATTAAAATAACAGATCTTCCGAAAAGTAGCATACAGAGAAAGGAAAACATTATTTATGTACCAACGGAGTCCTGATCAGTGGAATATTGATGTGGGGCGAATACAAAAGTTTCCAGACGTTTTTCTTTCTGTTTGCCCTGAACAATGGAGCAAAATATTCGAAGTTGTAATCTTTGTTCTACTCTGCGAAGTCTATAAAAGACATATACAAATATGGGGCTTAAATCGGTATGAACTTTTATTTCCTAACCTTGCCTTCATATGTTGAGCCGGCTGGATACCTGCCTATTGCTCACCTTTTATCAATGCATCCGGGTTTCGATTCCTAGTTGAGTTGTATGTGAACCGGTTGCCTCGCAAGTGTGTCCAAGGAGCGTCGGTT
>JAMKCH010061196.1:0-11468 GCA_023653785.1 Ophioderma brevispina
TACCTTGTCATTGAGTAGTTCGCACGGATGGTCTGAAAATCACTCCCCGGCGTCGTCTGTAAAATTCAGCCAACAGTTCATTTACTGCATCGATGGCGTTGAAGCTACGGCGAAATTTGTGGGAAAGAAGGCACAACACAGTTGCCCACATGTTCTAGATGGTTGACACCAATGAGACAAGGTATTCAGGTCAAATCAGTATTTTATTTATCAGCTCGTTCTATGCTTATGCAATTAGAAGAATTGATAGCTTTTGAAGGGGTGCTTCGGTTATCTAAAATAGTCATAACAAATGATCATTTACCACATAAGCCTATAAACTGCATGCTATCCCATAATAATCACCATCGTCATCATGATACTATTAATTAAGGGGGGGGCTGAGATGGTGTGTAATAATGAAATGTCAGATATAATAATGAATATACACTACGTAATCGGCCAAGTTGACATCACAAGTAGGTGCCTCTTCTAAACTCACCTCATGATGACATCAAGGCTGTAGTTAGCTGCATTATCAGTGGATGTCGGGCCAGCTGAAAGCCAAAACAAGGCATTAAGACCTGACATTAGTTAACAACATCACATGCAACATGGATACCAAATAAATCATATAACCCATGCACTAATTAGCATAAACCAAAATCAATAATATTGATAATAATGATAACGATAATTGACACTAATTTTGTGGTTTACGTGGTGTATTTTGGAGCGTTATTTTTCATGTACAAATGGGGATTAAGGGGGATTAAGTAAAGTTGCATGCATCTTCTCACTCACTGTAGTACTAAGAAGAGGCCAACACTATTTAAAAACAAGAAAATGTCAAATAAGTTTGCAATGCAATTTTTTCTTCATTAGGTTTGCACCTGTATGATGTACGAAACAAAAATAAAAAATGAGTAGGCTAATATAAAGCTATTGCTGAGGTCTGCAGGCGTGATTAAAATAATCATTGGGACACTTGTGTGGTTTTGTTACATGCAAAAATGTGTTGCATTGACTTACACAGACTTGTCATACTTGTATTAGTAGCTGTGTTCAACCACAAAATTGTGCTATATCACCCATTGTATTCAATTCGGAAATACCGACGTCACTTTTTGCAATTTTAAACCATTTTAATTGTATCATGAATGATATGTTTACCCAATTTTTGCTCGTTGTATTTTATTTTTTGTTAAGCAGACGACCACAATCCCTAACGGGGAATTGAGCACGCCTCTAGTGGTGAACACTTGAACCAAGGCGTTCTCGGCGGACATTCTGTCATTCTTGATTCTGATTATTGATCATCATTTTTACTCTGAAAATGAGATTCTACAACGTGTTCCTACAAACCTGATTCAAAAGCGTTGACATCAACGCTTCATCTTGAATGAGCTGCCGTACCTTGGCAACATCATTAGCCCCGATAGCTCTGTCTTCAAACAGGTAAATTTTCTTTTGTTTTTCTGCACAAGGAAACACAAAATCAGTCAACTTTTACGTTGCGAAGTCATCATGATTGTGCATGACGGAACATGGTTGGTGTTTTTGGCATGGGGGGTAGGACCATCCATCCTAATAACAGCAACAGCCTGAATTCAAATCGGCATCAACATCCCGCGCGACTCGAAGTTTTTGGCCTTGTTTTAGTTCCTTTCAAAGACTTAACGGTAGAGGGGGGCGCTATTACGCGTATCGGGACGGTTTACACTCGACTGGCCTAAGTCCTAAGGCCTGGTCACGAATATTTAAATCTAAATGACCGTTATTGGAAATTACACTATGTTGCAGCGGGTTAATCCACTAACCCCGACGATTTTGAATTCATAATTTTATACTTTTTTATCATGATATTACTAAATGTTTGAACTATGGTGTAAGAATGAGATTTGTAATGAAACTGAGACACATGCTACCATAGTAAATGTACGTAGTTTCCACAATTACCGGTGGCCAATCCCCAAAGCCCAAACCGAGCAGGTCGTGTCCTACCCCCCCCTGGTTTTTGGGTGTTAAATTAATATGAGGGCGTTATTCCACTTAAAGACACTATCAGTGATTTAAATAATATTGAAATTTGCAGGAATAGGGACTAGCTTCACAAAGTGAAGGATAAGTCTGTTAGAATTCTTCATAGTGACTTTTCCAGCTGTCGAATTGAAAGAAAAAGAAAAAACGGCCGTGTCCAACGATCCGATTTTCCCCATTCAGTACAGTTACGTGTTGTAGTAGTAAGTGTCGTTCGGACAGTATGACTAAAATCTTCCGATTCTGTCCTTATTAGGTTGCTTCTGGTCTTATCTTTGCAGCGATGTTAGGATACATGTACTTGTTACGTACCTGCTAAAATCTGATTTTGATGATTTTTTCGATTTGTGAGTTAGCAATCACGGATCGTTGTCTTTAAAACACGGGGGTGGTTATATTTATTTATTATTTATTGGACATTACCTTTTGAAAAGCGGCACACGTGCTCCCGACGTGGTCCATTAAATGATGAAAATACAAAACAAACAAACAGAAACAAACAGCAAATATATACAATATCAACAGCATAGACATAATGAAAAAGAAACTCATTGATTCAAACTGGATCTCTGACAGACCAGGCACGTTTAAAATGATTACAAAAAGGTATCAAAAATATCAAGATGTGAATCGGCCTGGTCTGTTCTGTCATTCAAGTCACCTAGTATAAGGCATGTTTTTGATTTAGGTTCCCTGCAATAAATGAGCTCCAGACACCCCCTAAACCAATATTGATAGTCCTCTCTCAAGTTTCAGATATTCATCAGATCTGATTTATGTACCTTGCAGGTCCAAAAGCGCACCCACCGGAAATGCGTAAATCTTCTTTGCCATTACTGCAAACGTCGACATATCTAACTCATACTGCATTCCATGAGAACAATCCACATTTGCGGAAGGGTGTGGACGGTGCTTAATTTAAGGCTTACTCCGTAGAAGAAGTCGGGTATTATCAATTAGATACTTCTCTAACATGCGAGGGATTTTTGTACAAAACCTAATATGAAAGAGATGATTTTTGGATACTGCATTATTGAGGCCAAAGTTGAGTTGGTATCAAACAGTATTGGGACCTACGCCATGTGGCAACAGACTTATAGGCGCTGACCACTAAAGATGAGCAATATAGGGGGGCCAGTAAAGTGGGGTAATGGACCCCGGGGCATTATGGACCCCCTTATAACTTTTAACTAGGGATGGTAGGAAGTGTTTCATTCCTATTGCTCCTTGAAGAACAACATTCACCGAACTGTAAATTCAAGTTATTAAAGGTCCATAGGCCGATCGCTAAATACCTCGGATTTCCCAGAGGTTATCAAATTTGTTGTTATATCAGACGAAAGGCTAACATATTTTCCCTCATTTACCCTGGGAAAACTTAGGGCTAAAGGATGTCGGTTTCGGATGTATACGAAATATGCCCCATTTTGGTCACCACTTTAGTTGGTCTATGGGGGATTACAAATCACGTTTTTAGCTCTCACTTCAAAACGGGTTGAAATATCGCGCCGAACTTTACAGATGGGGTTTTTTTGGGGTGAAGGCCATTCTATTAAGATGAAATTTACAAACTTAAATCGGACCATCCTCCTTTATAAGGAGACACTGGCACCAGGGGGGGCCGACACCAAAGTTAATGCACTTAATTTGGGGACAGATTATTTTGTGTGGCCTGTAGAAACTCTAGGAATATCCGCTAAAAGTTCGTTTTTTTGGTGAACCATTTTCCTTTTACACCAGACATCGCCCAGTGCTTGAAAAATTGCCAGAAGAAAGAAAAAGTAATTTAAGGGGGATTTATCTGGCCTCACCAGTGAGCACCACTATATTTTTAGTAAAAAACCCTAATATTATTTGAATTTCGCGGCGTTCTTGGTCAAAAAAATCCCCCACGACGACATTTAAAATTTAAGAGCCGTTACCCTAACCTCCTTCTATACCTGTTTACAACGCATAGCACCTTAAACAAAGTACTAGCATTACATATCGTTATTATTTTAGCTGTATCAGAGGACGGGAATTTCCATCCCTGCAATTTGGACGAACGCGATACGGGCATTTGGGAATGCACCAAGCAATTACTACTGTTATGTATGGAATAGAATTCAAGTGCAAAAGGATCACGCTTACCCAAAACAAAGTTTAAAACTACTATCACAAAACTGCAGGTAACAATAGTACTGGTGAGCTTATAGGACTAGCCTTGAAACCTGCTAAGATTTTCCGACACTTAGCTGATGATTGCAATAATTGTGTGTGTACCGGCTAGCACTAATAGCTGGGGCACCAGGGCTGGGCTGACCGTGGGCATTCCGCTACTATAGCCCCTGTCATCTACGCTACGTTTGTAGGAGTATAGGTATAGACCCCGGTACGGACGACAAACGCTGGACTTAGCTTGGCTACTCCCCATCGAAAGTGAGTCTGTCCATACCACAGACTCACAGTAGGGGAGTAAATGGGAAATCCAGCTTAGACCAATTCAAACAAAAATTTCACATCTCAATGCAACATCAACGGTAGATGATGAGGCACGCGCACGCCAGACTTGGAACGGTGATGAGCTGATGATGAGTCCTGTGATGCATATTACTAGTACTAGTATTATGATTGGGTGCCGAGCGTTTGGTTCTGCATGTCAACAAATATGTAAGAACACGAGAAGGTAATTTAATAGCAGTGCAATTTGTGGTTATTTTTTTTTAGTGTGAAATTAATTCGCCACAATTGCAGTTGCAATGGAACCCGCAATGCCGTGCAGTGTGTGTGTGTGGATAAGACCCTGTCACTAAAATAATAGCTTGCTTCGCCGATACATCTCAGGTACATGTCTGCTGGGAATTGGCACTGACATTTATTGTCAAGAATAAAAACTTGGGCTAAGAACCCGAAGTTATTTCGAAAACAGTAACTTTTTTGCGTACCATTTCCATTTGGGAGCTTGTTGTATTGAAACGACGACTACGCCTGGCCAGGACTGCTGCACGATATCAAAACAATCATCGAGCGGGGTTGCACGCATACGTACACGATCAAGATGGATGTGTTGGCGTTGCCCGGTCGTTCAGGCCCCGCTGCCAATCGAAATAAGTCCACCCCATGACTGGCACATTTGAAAAGTAGTGCCGCCCCTCAAGATTTTTCAAAAAATCGATATTTTTGCATGGTTGTTAAAGCTTTTATATACAAAAGCCTCACCCGAAATGATTAAAGACCAAATCAGCTTCCTTATTGGTAAAACATAACGATTTTATAATTTAATTTTACGTCGCGGCGAATGCGAATTCAGCAGACGACGAACATGCCGTTTAACACAAGACACAAGGACGCCGAATGGCATGTTCCACGCTATGCACACTGTTGACCTGGTCAATAAACCTTTGTGGTTTAATATCAGTGCGTAGAGTCAAAATATTCATGTTTATATACACATTTGTTGTTAAAGTTATGAAAACTAAAAGTTGGCCTACAAAACTGGATATCTTTATCCTCATATCAATGTCCCTATCTGTTGGGGGTATTTTTGTTTTTTCTATGTTGTGGTTGTTATTTTTATGTGTAATATATCTCTGTTCTTACAATGGCATGACTATCATTTGAGGACAAATGAATAAATTTGATATTTTGTGTAAATGGTGACAGTGCCGCTTTTTAACGGAGGGTAGTGTCATAAGATATATTTCAATTAAAAGTTTAAAACACATTTCTTATTTATGTCTGGGACGCTTTAAAAATCCCCATTGTCTCTTGAGCCTCGGTCTTGAGGTTGTTACCATCATGGCAACCATGGTACTGACATTCCCCATGATCAGTAATGTATCAAAATTCCTAGCTTACATCTAATTCAAGAACGACTGGGATACTTGGTGTATCGTTGGGATGGGATAATATGGACACCCAATTTTCCCATGTAGAAACTTATGGGACGGGGCATATGGAACAATATGAACGGGTCCATATTACCCGCCCCCTATTGCAAATAACAGGGTGGTCCATATTGCCGACGCATGGGGTAATATGGAACCCTTTGCAAAAAAAAAAGTTGTGAAAAAAGCCTATATTATCTTTTATTGGTTTAGAGATGAATGTATATCTTGTGGTATGTACCTTCCCAGGGAAATTAAAAGGCTTTCAATTGATAATGAAAGTCATTAAAAATTATTAAATACATTCTGTGAAATTAGATTTACAATAAACAGCACATTTTCTGAAAAAAGAAACGCCCATAATTGTAAAATTTTGATATTTTGCATATTTAGATATGTCGGTAATTGTCTAGGAAACTAGGCCTGCGAACGCGAATGCTAAAAAATGCGTATAAGCGATTTTGTAATTAGAATTGGGGTCCCAGATTGCACTTAACGACAGAGCTGGAAATGCTAATTTTCTGTTCGTCCATGATGTAATTGTGCCACCTCAAAGAAAATGATCTCTAACCTGACTTTCCTGAACCAATAAAACAACTAATGGATGAGCGTAGACACGTACATGACGCTATTTCCCGGCAATTTCATACTGGAAAACCGTTTCCAGTGCAGCAGCCATTGAATTATTATCTGAGATCACCGATATTAATTATTCTAATTACAAAATTCCTTCGTTTGCGAGCCAGTTACCAATGCAACAGTGTAAAAATCTCAACATTTTTGAAAAATTGGGGGCGCTCTTCAAAAAAATGTGCTATTACAGTGGCGCTATTATTGCTTTAAGGGCATGGGCGTCAATCGGTGGGGGACGACGGGGACATGTCCTCAACGTTTTTTGGGGCGGGGGACACAATATCAAATGCCAATGTTCTTCTTGCGTATGAGGCAACAGCTAAATGTGTTGTAAGCGTTGGAGCCAACTCACCGTTGATTGGTTGGGGTTTGAGAAATCTGTGTCCACCGGTGGACGAAAGGTAGGGCACTCATTGAGAATGTGATCAGCAGTCTGTGATGGAGAACCACATTGTCAGGCTGGCGATGGCCGCAGCCCCCATCGGTGCATATTGCTCCCGGATATTGCTATTGAAGCGACCGACTCCTGTGCGAATCCGGTTTAAAGCAATATTAGCACATTTTTTTAAGAGCGCCCCCATTTTTTCAAAAAAATTGAGATTTTTACACGGTTGCATTGGTAACTGGCTAGTAAACTATACCTGTGAATGGTTAAGCTCTACAATGTCTATGTGTCGCAAACGAAGGAATTTTGTAACTAGATATCGAATAATTAATATCGGGATCCCGATAATAATTCAACGGCTGCTCTAATTTGACCTAAAATGCAGTTCCCAAGTCCATATATTGAAAAAAAATCAGTTCTGAAGATCACATTTATTAAAAAAGTCAGTTCTGAAGCAGTGGCGTAGCCAGATGGAGGCAGAGGGGGCACATTGCCCCCTCTGAAAAACAAAATGAGGGCAAATCGGGAAATAGAAGACTGATATTCATGTTAAATCAGTTCTTTTTCGGACTGTTTTGCTCTGTGACCAGGAAATTTTTGCCTGTGATCGGGACATTTGTTGCACCTACCGGGAAATTGCCCCCTTGGAACCACCGGCTGCGGCTCGCGCATGTTCTGAAAAAGTCAGCTTTGCGCCGCCACCCCAACCATAAGTTGAGTGCTTCTCATCAGGACTGCGGCTCAAATTAAGGCATATTGTATTTTGACATTTAGGCCAATTATAAAAGTTATTGGCCGTTACCGTCGTATAAGAGCAAGAATTCATGACCATAGCATGGAAATGTTGGCCAGTGCATTCCACTGCAGGGCCCAAGTAGGTTCTCCTAGTTCACTGGCCCGACGGGCCAGTAAAGAAAAAAATAAATCCACCCATGCCCCCCCAACAGAGGACTTTTGGCGATTACATTAGGTTCAGCAGGAAAATACTGGAATGTCATGATTATTTTCACCTGAAAGTGATGCCCCCATTTCCCCAAACATAATCTCTGGTGCTTTCTATTTGAAAAATAATATATGATTAGTTTAATGCATGACTCTGATTTGTACAATATTCTTTTGTTTTTTTTAACGGTTTAATTCCCACAATGATGCTTAATAATTATAACCTAGTTTTTTAAAACCCTTCAAGTGGTGAAAAAATGGCCCAAGTGGTATTTTAAACTTTGTGTTCAACTGACAATAAATCCGGTTCGGGTGCATCAAATTGGATGGATTAAAAACGAGCGGCTTAGCTTAGGAATGCGTTTCTAACAAATAAAGTCAAACTATTCACAGAAAAAAGCCACAGTTTATATTTTTTATAATTTTTGTTTGATTGTATCGTTTTATTGGGCACAGTCTTGTAGCATTGATTTGGGTTGGACAAACGCTCGCGGTAATTAATTTACTTTTTAGGGGCGCCGACGGGCGCCCCTATTAGCTTGGCTTGGAAACCGTTACGGCGGTACGGTAAAGTGTAAGGATGCGGCCCGTAGCGGTCTGTGCCTACTTTTCCGGGTTTGCGAGCACCGAAGTAAGTACCCGACAAAAACGTTAAATTTCTCGATTAGGTTTATTAGGTTCAACCCCAATTACGATACATATTCCAAAACAAAACATAGCACGGACCCTCTGATGCAAAAAATCTCCATAGAACCCCTTAGTTTTCCGGAGATAACGTTAATTGCTCGCGCAGTACTAATTAATAATCTTTCGCAGTATGCTGACACAGACTACACACTTCCGGACCGCCGTAGGAAACTGTAACCAAATTGGGGATTTCTACGTTACATCACGATAATTTTACAGACGGATGTTCCAAATATGGCGGAAAATATATGAGTTGCTCGAGATTACCCGATGCCCTAAAAATAATTTTCGAGGCAGAGAGCGATTTAAGCAAGAAGAAGTTCTCCATTTTTCTTGCCGAAAATATTTAAGGATATTTGTAACGTTTTAAAAACACGGTTAAATGTCTCCTCCACGTAAGAAGCCATATGCGGTCATGTCAATCGGTGAACATCGAGTTGTCTCTATACCTTGTGAACAATGTAAGCAGATACACGTTAATGTAGCAAAGTCCCTATGTAGCGTAGCGGTCTAAGGCACTTCAAACAACTTGCATTATTTTCCCCCGTTGGTACTGGGTTCGAAATCGGTCAAGAAAATTGATTTTTCATGTTGTTTTTGTTTTGTTCTTGTTTGAGTGTTTGGTACCAGGAAAGATGTGCACGTTTGTTTTGCTTTTTGTCTCCCTTTCCCACCCTTTTTTCTTTTTTTTAAAAACTACACAGCTTAAATTGAATCACGAAGTTGGGAAGAAAGTAGCCAAATGAAAAATAATAATAATAAAACAGGTTTAACACGGAAACATAGAAAGAAATAAATTTAAACTATATAAATACAAAATAAAAAATCAGAAAACGAATTAACAATTGAACAATTTGGAAGGAAAAAAAGAAAACGCTAAATTTACAAAGAAAAAAAAAACAAAACAAATAACAGAGAAGAAATTTTTAAAAAGAAAAACAATATTAACTTAAAATTAATTAAAATACATAATAAAATAAATATAAGCAATTTAAATTAATAACAAAAGTTAGAACAAAAATAAATGTAAAAAAATAATAACAAAGCAACTTAATGAAAACACCATAAATAAAGTATAAAACTAAAAATGAATAACAATTAAAAATCTTTAAAATAATAAAAAATAAAGATAAGTTGATAAACTAGATAATTAAGCTAAAAAATATACAATAAAACCAAAGAAATAAATTTAAATATCAATGAAATACAAAATAAAAAATTCAAACGAATTAAACAATTGAATCAATGAGTGAAAAAATCGAAAACGCAAAAACAAATAAATAAAAAGAAAAGACGGAAAAAGATTTTAAAAGAAAACAAATTAAATTAAAATAATTAAAATACTAAAATACTATAAGCAGATTAATAAAAACAAAAATATTAGGACAATGGAATTGGATGTTAGTTTCGGTTGACGGTTCGAAAAAAACGGAGGCGGTTCCTATTTCATTATTCATTCTTTTCAAGATTTCATAATTATAAATGTTTACGTCATTGGTATAGATGGTCTGTCTAAACCTTAAATTATATATCTAACATCAGACTTTAGAACAGTTGGATACTAATTGTCAAGATGAAATTGTAAGCTCGATCACATAGTATGATCAGGAGCATTGGTAGGGCATTCTAAAATTTTCATTATTGTAACACTAAGTAAACCCCTCAGCCACAAAAAGATGTAAAATGATCGAACGGACATGCCTGATATTATGAGAACCTGAAAGTTATGATCTGATTTAAAGATTTCGAAAATTATGAATTTAACCCAAATAATGAACGTTTGAACAAAATGAAAATTCAGGGGGGGGCGGGTCCTGGAAACTAAATATCAAATTCCATTGCTCTATATACAAAAGGTATAAACAAAAACAAATGTAAACATAATAACAAAATGCAACCCGAAAATACACAAAAATACACGTTGATGAAATATGAAAAGCAAGGAAAGGGTTTGTTCAGGAAGATGTGGAGGGTATATTAAAAAAATAATTAAAATAAAACAGAAGAATAAAATTAACAATGAAACGAACATAATACGAACAACGTTAGTAACAAGAATTAAAAGTTAAAAAGAAATAATCAAAAATCGAATACGAACAAACTTAATGAAACAATAAAATAAGCATTTAAAATGAGCAAAATATTAAAAACTAAAAGTAATACAAATTAAGAACGAAATTAAAAACCAGATATTAAAATGAAAAAAAAAGGACAAATAATTAAAAAAAGAATATACGAAGGAAAGTTAAACAATCTAAAAATAACAAATAGAAGTGACAAATAGTGGCCCAAAATAATCAGATTTTAACAATATAATAAAAAATTAAATGATCAAAACAAATAGACACTCAATTTTATAAAAATAATTAAAATATATTGGTTTTTTCCAAGTAAGGTTTTTCAATTGGTGAAAAATGAGACTGAATGGTGGGTTGTTTGGGACGGGGTGATGGCAAACACCCATATATGTTACTCGATAGAATTGGGAAATGGAAACTGTTTTATGGGTGTCCCCATAATCTTCCTTTGTTGCAGTCCCTCTTCCAGTAGAGGATGAGAGGGGGGCTGGGTTTGCATCCTTTAATAGTCTGCAATCTTGATGTTTAGAGAGTGCCAGCGCCCAGATTATGTGCCTATGAGATCTGGAAGTTGTTGCAGGAATTTCTATATGTCATCTTCAAAAGAGTTTCTTCAGTTCATCTGATTCATATCTTTGTACTAAGGCCTTGAAGACTCTTGACATAGGAACCTCATGCCTGTGATTCGATGGGGGATCTATTTACCCCACACTTATATTGTTTCAATAAGCGGTTAATTTATCTTGAAAACGAAATTCCAATCCAAGGCGCAGGAACAAGCAAGTAAACCAAGACAAGTACATGTAGAACAAACAAAATGGATGGCTGAAATAAAATTTCAACCATCAAAATTGTTTG
>JAMKCH010061199.1:0-17246 GCA_023653785.1 Ophioderma brevispina
CTATGTGCAACTGATATATGGACTTATGCATTAAGGGGTGGGTCGACGTTCTTTTACCCAATTTGATTGCAATTTTCTTGACTTTACCAATAGGTACAGATGCATGTTGTTATATCATATTGTAAGGCCATGTTGAAAAGTTTTGAAAATGGGGAATTATTTTGAATCTGTTGCCATGGTACTGAACAGGGCCGATGATTGGCTCTAAACACGGGAACAAACGCAACTGCTTACCGGGAAACTTTGCATTACATCAAACTTGCGAGAAGATGCATGGGTAAAATGCGCAGAAAACCATGAAGCCGATATTTTTGATATCGGTGCCATGGCAACCAGGAGCTGAACAATCAGGACACTTTATGCCATAATTCAAAATTGAGCCTAATTCAAAAATACGGATTATGGGTTTCACCAGCCCCTATTGATGCTTACATCTGTGCCCAAATTTCATGTGTGTACGACCTTTCGTTTTGGATTTACGTTCGTTCCCCGGTCAAAAATCCGATTTTCACATTTGAGATATGAGCGAAAGTTAATCGAAAATAATATAAAATTGCAAAAAAATATTAATTGGCCCAAAACTTGGGAAATAATTGTTCATTTATTTAAATATAAATTATTACATTTTTTGAGGGCATATTTGGTGCAAATAGGGATGATCTAATGGGTTAAATATTTTTTTTTAAATAATAGTCTTAAATATCACTGGGTGAGTGATAATAAAGAATACATAGGAATGTCGTCGAGCTGAAAATTTCGAGTTGGTTTGATGCATAATGCATTTATTTAATGTTTAATGAATTTGAAAAGCTTGTAATGTGGTTCATAATAATTAAAAATTATATTTCCTTAAAAAATCACAGGGTAAGCACTTTTACATAAATAAGTATACAAAAAGGCAATCGAACGTGTGAGACTTGCTTAAAATTTGAACGGAATGTCCTATTTACCTCAAACAAAAAGCAAATGAAAGCTGAAAGTTTACACTTTCCTATCATGCTATAATCTCAATTATGCTAGCAGAATCGTTTTCTCCATGAAAAACAAGACCCACCCCTTAAGTGTTTATGATAGGGGTGGGCATGGCAGACAAATGCCACGTTTATTTCAAATCGAGTTTAGATAATAAGGAGTATAGTTGCCTATTTTGGCTGATAAGAACAATCTGGTAAGCATATTGACCTCAACTGAATTTTGACCTGGTTCCGTGGATTTTAAATTTTTGCACGGTAAAGTCAGAGGTAAATCTTTCAATACAATGTAGACATGGACTTCGACTAATAATATAATAAATTTTCATAAAACATTAGTATGAAACAGGGAATTGATTGCATAAATGACCAGCATTGGTATTTGGACTGCATGTAGTGCATTGAGTGGTACGCGATATGTATTAGAACTATATTTGGCTAGATTCATTACTACTTGCATGGTGTATGTTCCATAGTTTGAGGTTGTAATTTGTGTTTGACCTCAGATAATCTTTGACTTTGAATATGTGATCTTTGACCTCATGATCACGTGGACCTTCCAATTGCATCTAGCCGATTTGGTCGACACTTGTCTTTTCACCGCAAACTTGAAAACCTTAGCACAGAAGATTCTGTGCACTTAAATTCTTGGACAAGAATTACGTGGGGGTATGGGGTCTGAATATGGTAAATTGTGTAGATGTATCTACAAAGGCTTTTTAGTCGATCGCAATCGGACATTCGGTTCCCGAGATATGGCTGATCAAAGTCAAGTAGTGTACGCGAAATTTGCCAAAAATGCATCATCTCCTATATCTTATCATGTGAAAAATTTCAAGGGGTTAGATTTAAGATATTTTAAAAGATATTATTTATGAACTATTAACACATTCATTTTGGGCTAAGTTGAAGTATATAAATACTTATATTATCCTTTCCATAATTTAAAGTTATTAAATGTCACTGGGTAAGTGATTTTTATGTATTTTATTGTTTTCTCACCCTGCGATATTTAAGAAAATTATTTTAAAAATAATTACAGGACAATGGATGCACCTATTTCGATGATTCTTTCATTAATAATTATGATAATTCAGTATAAAATGAAATTTAAAAAATAATTCCATATTTCACATCAAAAGCGCCCTCAATTTTGTCTATATGTTTCGAGGCCTATAACTCGTTTCGTTAAAATATGCAAACATCCAAAACGAGAACGAACGTAACTAGAAAACGCTACATGCTATGAACATGAAATTTGGCACACATATTAAGCAAATACAGGGCTATTGAACCATGAAGGCCAATTTTCAAAATTGTGTTCCAAATTCAAATTACGCCATGAAATTATGCGATTGGTCGATTGCCGGTTGCCATGGCAACGGTATTAAAAATTCGGCTTCATGGTTCACTGCGTATTTATCTCCTGCATATGTCACTCAAGTTTCGTCCCAGTAGCATGTTTAGTTATTTGGTTACATTCTTTCTAGTGTTTAGCCAATCAGAGGCCTTACGTGGTTACCATGGCAACCAGAGCAAAAATTTTCATGGATTTTAAAACTTTGTGACATGGGCTACAATATGATATATAACATGTATATACCACTATTTAGGAAAATTAAGAAAAATCATTTCAAAGTTCACTGCTTCAGACCCCATCCCCCCCCCCCTTAAGTGCGTTTTTAAAGGCGTAAAAATATGCAATAACTTACTTGTCATAATGAGTGATGTCTGGGACCCATATCCTTGTTGCAGGCAATGTAATATGCTTTATCTCTCCAAACTCAGACGAATTCCATGTCAAATACTCATCAGTCCAAATCTAAAACAGCAAATTGAATGAAACCCTTTAGCCATTCCCAAAATAGTAGTAAAAAGTGCAGGTTTTGTAATGGCAGCGCATTCATTGGTGAAGATAGACGATAAAATTAAAATAGATGTTCTTAATTGAACTTACCATTTTCATGAAGGCAGTAATAGCAAATTTTTGAGACCGAGTGTCCTGAAAGTAATCGGAAATACATCTTATTTTTGCATGGTTTTGCTTGGAAATTAACTGAACAGAATAATATACATGTACGTACAGACCATTTCTATTTGGAATCAGAAAAAAGTATCCATTATATATTTGAAGCCGTCACTGCGTTGCGTTTACTAAAACACCACTGTTATTAAAGTGGTGCTGAATCATGGGTGCAGGACTTATCCAAACATTACGATATTTTATTGCGCTGGGCCGTTTGAACATTTAAAATGAAGCTATGCGATTTATGAATTACCAGGAAATGGCGCGTGATACGGACCATTCTCCTAGCTAGAGATCATGTACTGTGCCTATGTAATAAGTATATTTGTAATTATCATTCAGTAGACATAAATAGCGAAATTTCATTGGTTGATAGCCCTGTGCGATATTTCCGTATTTAATAATGAAATGCATTTATATGGCACTCTACAGAGAACACAACGCCTTACTACAAATACTTATAATGTACAAAGTGACATACAGCGTAATAAGGAAAAACTAACAAATTTGAAGTTAACAAAATTTTGAACATCAGGAAATGAGTATGTTTTCAGGGGCCGTTTAAAGACACTGGTAGAATGTGCCTCTCTAATAATATTAACAGGAAGCTTGTTCCACAGCCTAGGACCAATTCGTAAAGGTGCTTGTTCCGATTTATGTCTATTGTGTTCTCTACTTGATATTAGAGCCTGGCACTTGCAAATGCCAACCTATCACGTACCGCGGGAAAAAGGGGGAAACAAACTTGTGGTTTTGATGGTAGAAGCAATAATGCATATTGCAAAGCACATTATTCAATACGTGCTAATATTGATGGTTAATCATTAAATCGGCGGTTTTTTTTTTGTTTATATCTTGGGAATTAAATGGATTTGAAGGCTCAAATTTCAGGACGACAATGATAAAAATACGGCCTTTCATCTGATATCAAAATCGATACTACTTCCGGGTAAATTGGGGGTCCCAAAGACGATCGGAACAAGCACATTTAAATGATCTGTCGCCAAATCTACGCTTGCATGGTACGAGGAATAACAAGCCGTGTAACCTGGGATGAATATACCTAGAGTCACATGTGTAACATCAGAAGTAGACCGTATATCCAACACACAATACAAATTTAGACCATCAGTAAGGTATGATGGAGCCTGTCCACATAAAGGATTTTGTATCTGATACGTTCCTTAACAGGCAACCAATGTAGTCCATCTAGAAGGACCCTCGTTCTCCCACTGACAGAGCCACCGAGCGCGTAGAGCCTCCCGCTTCGCGCTCGGTGGCTGAGTCACAGAGGGGATGGACACAGGGAGGAACGAGGGTCCTTCTGGATGGACTAAACCAATGAAAAGTGATCAAAAGTTGTGGCGAATTCTGGTTACGACCGCATGCGAACACCAAGCGCGCAGCTTTATTTGCGAGCGCTGGAGCCTTTTGAGATCTACTGCAGTGGCACCATAGAGTAATGAATTGGCGTAGTCAATGCGGGACAGGACCAAAGATCGCACAGCATGGTTGCAAGCATCAAAAGTGATAAACCTACGAATACGGCATAAATTACGAATATGGTAATTTACACTCTTACAAATGGCTCCAATCTAATAGGACATACTCATGGTGGAATCAAACATAACCACAAGGTTCGGTTCTCCTAAATAAAACAAGTAATATATCCCGTATCATACAGCGCCTTATCAATATCACAGAATCAGTGTACATAGACACGGCCCGAGCGTTAGCTAGTTTAAGCGCCACAAGATACGGAGTGTACTGCAAGCGTGTGCGCACGCAGCTCGCTACTTTCATATTCCTTCCTTTTTAAATATCTAACATCTCAGGGTGTCCAAAGGCAAAGGTAAAAAGATACGCAATAGCCTATAAGAAATTTAAATAAATGAAATTAAAATAAGGCTCGTTAATGTTTAATAAATTTGTTAGTAAATTCATGTCTATCAATAATAAATTGAGTAAACCGGCCCCGAGATGAATCAACTAATCCAAACCCTTGCTATGACGGGGAGGCCTGAGACCACCTCCGCGCCAATAAAAGAGGACCCCAGGGGTGGGGGTGGATCCCCAGGGGGTACTAGGCAAAACACCAAAAAAGCCTAAAAGTACCTATGGCGCTCCATATCTAATAACAAAACATGGTTTTTAGTCAGACGGCTTGCCATATAATCCTGAGAATCCCGCATTTGTATACCCGCGCCTGCGCCTGTGCCCGTGCCGAATACATTAAGCCGATCTTAGCGTATCTTACCATTTCAAGCAGGTTATGAAATAGCAACCGGTAACTGACATTAGTTACGGGTTGACGTATCAACACAGGTCTGATGTAACCGTTGCCATAGCGATTTAATAAGAACTCTTCCAGACGTTTGTGGTGGTTGATTGGAGTACTTGCTTTGCAGAATTCTATAATAATAATAATAATAAATAATATATTATAATAATAATGATAATAATTCATTACATCATCTATCCATGCTGTGTCCATTCAGTTGGATTAAGCCCTCCTCATGACATTTCCATTCACTTCTAGGCTATCACAGTCCATGTTGCTGTACCCATGTATTAGTCTGGGACCAAAACTAAAACCCAAAAAATAGCGTCCGCCCAAGTTTTTGTTGGCTGTTTCTACAATCCTTGAAGACCTACTTGATTGAGAAATGAGTAGTTGCCAAATGCACCCTTGAGCATTTTTAAAATATTCAAGATGGCCGCCAATATGGGCCGCCCACCACATAAAATTACAATCACTCGGCTTCTACAGCAGGTGTAAAGATAATTCTAAGTTTCTTTGTATGGGTTTTGGTGTCACTGAATTCAAATTTTGTACTTATTTTTTAATGCAAAGTAGTCCCTATACCTGAAATCCAAGAAGCCGCGCCAAGTCAGGTGGCCGCCATCGCAATCTTAGCTTTTAAATGCAGCCAATATCATGAGTCTTTCCTTGTGTTTTGGTAGGGTTTTTGTGTCAATGAATTCAAATTGTACATTCCTTTTAACACTAAAGTCTTCACTATACCGAAATCCAAGATCGCCGCCATCCCAACACAATATAAGTAGCATGTCTGCAGCTCTTGAAGCAAATACGATTGTATTTGTACTTGTGGCAGTATCGATCGCCATCTTTTCTTTTGTCTTCCTCTTCGCTTTCCATTTCTCGGCTGCCACTCTGTTAATCTGCGTGTCCACCTATTATATTGCATTCTTAATTTTTCTCTATGATATCGTTCACCCCTATTTTCTGCCGAATTACTTCATGTTTTATTCTATCGCGGTAGCTTCTGAGTTGTTTTGATTCCTTCTAACAGTTCTTTGTTAACTGGCCATGTTTCTCTCATAAGATCTTGGATAGTATACAACTGATGCAAACAATCTCTTTCTTTAGTGAAGTGGTATTTCTTGTCAGCATGTCTTTGTGTTCACCAAATTATACCCTACCCTGCTTTGATTCTCAGCTTCGCCTCTTCTTTCGCGGTGTCCTCCATTTCCAGTGTGTCCAAGATACTTATAGTTTGTCACCTTCTCTCAGTTCCTTCCCTCTATTTCAATGATCTTCCTGTCTCTCAAAATGTTGTACTTTGTTTTGTCCTTGTGCATGGTTAGACCAATCAGCTTTATTTGTTTAAGATGGTTAACTGTTTGTTCATATCTTTACTAGATGTTGAGATCACTGCCACATCATCAGCGAATCGTAGGTCTGTGAGAACTTCTCCATCAATATCCATTCCACCACCTAAATTGGCCTTTTAAACACTTCTGCTATAGTTATAGTAAATATTATTGGAGATAGGGTGTCACCCTGCCTTACGCCTCTCTAGATGTTAACAGTCCTGGATACGTCATTATCGATATGAATACGAGCTACTGCATCGGTATAGATGTCTTCTAGTATGCGAACATAACCTTCTTCGACATTCACCCTTCTTAATGCCTCGAACATATCTGCATGTTCGACAGAGTCGAATGCCTTCTGGTAGTTAACAAATCCTAGACATAAATGGAGTTGGTATTCACAAGCTTTCTCAATCAGTTGATTGATTGTGGGTGGTCTGTTGTTGAGAAGCCATCTCTGAAACCACTTTGTTCTCTGCCAGGCCCGTACGCAGGGGGGGTGCAAAAAAGGTCCAAAGGTTAGAGAAATTTTGAAAAGAATGTCCACTTTTTAGTGATGAGATGTTCAAAAAGTCCAAAATAAGACCATGTTAGGGGGGGCTAGGTCCACTTTTAGCAAAAAAAGTCCACTTTTACAAACAAAAGTCCACTTTTTGGAAGTCCCGCACCCCCCCCCCTCCAAAAATAAATCCTGCGTACGGGCCTGTTCTCTGAGTTGGTTATTGTCGAGAACATCTTTGATTCTGTTCTGAATTACTTTTGTGAAGATCTTATATAGATCAGACAAAAGGCTGATTGGACGGTAGTTTTTCACATCCGCTTCCTCTCCTTTCTTGAACAAAAGAATTATATTTACTTCTTTCCAAGTTTCCATGATGTTAGAATTTGCTGGGTTTCAGCTCTTGAAGCAAATTACGATTGTGAATGTATTGTGCAGTTATTCGCCATCTTTTCTTTTGTCTTCCTATTCGCTTTCCATTTCTCGGCTGCCACTCTGTTATATGCCGTGTCCAACATGATATATGCCATCTTATTTTCTCTATGTATCGTTCACCCCCTATGTTTCTGCCGATATTCTTCATGTTTTATTCTATCTCGTAGCTCTCTGAGTTGTTGTGAGGTTCTTCTACAGTTCTCTTGTTAAATGGCCATGTTTCTGCTCCATAAGCATTGGATAGTATTAAACTTGATTGAACAATCTCTTTCTTAGTGATAGTGTACGTTCTTTGTCAGCATGTCTTTGTGTTCATAAGACAAATTCATACTCTACCCTGCTTTATTCTCGCTTCGCCTTTCTTTCGCGGTGTCACCTCCATTTTCCAGGTTGGTCCAAGATACTTATAGTGTTCACATTTATCTAGCTTCCTTCCATCTATTTCAATGATTCTTCCTGTCTTCAAAATGTTTACTTTGATTTTGTCCTTGTGCATGGTTAGACCAATCAGCTTTATGTGTTTAAGGATGGTTAAACTGTTTTTCATATCTTTAATAGATGTTGAGATCAATGCCATAATCAGCGAAGGTAGTCTGGAGAACTTCTCCATCATATCCATTGCCACCACCTAACATTGGCCTTTTAAACACTTCTGCTATAGTTATAGCCCAAATATTATGGAGGATAGGGTGTACCCCGGCCTTACGACTCTATAGATGTGTATAAACAGTCCTGGATACGTCTATCGATATGAATACGAGCTACTGCATCGTATAGATGTTCTTCTAGTATGCTAACATAACTTTCTTCGACATTCACCCTTCTTAATGCCTCGAACATATCGCATGTTCGACAGAGTCGAATGCCTTCTGGTAGGTCAACAAATCCTAGACATAGATGGAGTGATTCACAAGCTTTCTGCAATCAGTTGATGATTGTGGGTGGTCTGTGTTGAGAAGCCATCTCTGAAACCCACTCTTGTTCTTCTGCCAGGCCCGGACGCAGGGGGGGTGCAAAATAAGGTCCAAAGGTTAGATGAAATTTTGAAAAAGAATGTCCCACTTTTAGTGATGAGATGATAAAAAGTCCAAATCAAAGACCATGTTAGGGGGGGCTAGGTACACTTTAGCCAAAAAAGTCACTTTTACAAAAAACAAAAGTCCACTTTTGGATGTCCAGCACCCCCCCCCCATCCAAAAAATAAATCCTGCGTACGGGCCTGTTCTCTGAGTTGGTTATTGTCGAGAACATCTTTGATCTGTTCTGAATTACTTTTGTGAAGATGTCTTATATAGATCAGACAAAAAGGCTGATTGGCCGGTAGTCTTTCACATCGTTCCTCTCCTTTCTTGAACAAAAAGAATTATATTATTCTTTTCCAAGTTTCCATGATGTTAGAATTGAGGGTTTCAATACTTGATGAAAATTTGTCAACTGTTGTATTATCCCCTTCCCATTCATCAGTTGTTTGGGCCATTCTTGGCTAATTGGTGTCGTGTGGAGGCCATAAAGTTCGTGGTAGAAATCTGCACATTATATTAGAGTTAAGATCTCTAACAGTAATGTTCATGCATGGTTCTGACTTTATTCATTCTAGATTTCTTGCATACCTTTCTGTGTACTCGATTTTGGCCCCTGTCCACTCTCCAGAGTAACAGCAGTTTAGCAGTTCTTCGTCGTTTCCTTTGACGGCTGTTCTTTCACTGTTTTTTACTGGTCTGCATATTATTAACTTTTCTGAAGCTAAGTAATACAGTACCTAATCATTCAATGTCATCCTGGGGGTAATATTCAAATGATCCAATTTCATTGAAACAGATTCAATTGCTGTAGGTTCATATTAAAACAGAAAATGTTAATTCAAATCACATATGGATTCAATATTGACATATAAGAGAGAAAGCATGACCCAATGAGATGTAAACCCCATCACATGGCCCTGTAAATGCAAGTAATGACCATGAGCCTGTGTAAAAAAAATCCCCCCCAAAAAAAACATATTTCATTTGGTGTTCATGTAAAATAGATGAAGAATTTGGAACATCTTTCAGATAAGGAATCCAACCATTCTGAATAAATTACACCCAGGTTGACCGTGAGGGCCTTTTTTTACCATATTAGTATTAAACTACAAGCATAGATAGGGCAAACTAACGCATTTTTTTAATCCTTGGGACATGACAAAAATGTTTGGAACACATTTAAGGACAATGAAATAGTTCGTAATTTACCCCTGTACAAACTTTGCCCCTATATGTAAAAATGCACAAAGTGGATTTTGGGGACTTTTAGTATTTATTACTAGACACATTTCTGCCGACCAATTCTGACATTTCAGCTTTTCCCAGAAATTTCCACATTTCCATGTTTATTTTATTATACTCTGGCCTACCGTGCCGTGTTCGCGGATAAAGAGCGGTGGTTAATATGTGCCAAAGACATGAAGAGATTTATTCCGTGGACATTTTTAAGTGCCAAATCAGAGGTTAAATCTCATTTGCAACTTGATCTTGTTGTAGGAACACTTTATGAGATATGTTTAGAGATTTATAAGCATTACAGTGACATATAAGTTTTACAGGCAATTTATAGGAATGGACGGTGCATTTTTAGAATTACAGTGCAGTTCATCAAGAATACAGTGCATTTTTTAGAAATTTTGTACAATTTAGAAAATATACAGTGCATTTTATAAAAGTTAAGTGCAAATTTATAAGGGAATACAGTGCAATTTATAAGAAAACACATTGCCCTTAAAAGAAGCCATTGCAATACTGATTACAGAGCCATTTTAAGAAGTACAATGCAATTCATAATTGCAGGCCAATTTGTAAGAATTTGCAGCGAAAGATATAAGAATTACAGTGCAATTGAATAGATTAGAGTGCATTTATAGAATTAACAAGGTAAATTTATGTAAGATATTATGTACCAATTATAAAAATTAAGTGCAACATTTATAAAATTACAGTGCAATTTATAAAAAAAATTACAGTAAAATTTTATTAAAAATTAAAGTGCCAATTTAAAAAATTACAGTGCAATTAGAAAATTACAGTGCAATTTATAAGAATTTACAGCGCCAAGCTTTAAAAATTACAGTGCACTCATAAGAATACAGCAACTGGACAATTCGTATAAATGCACTCGGGTGGGAGAACAATACAGAGCAGCCGACAGAAAAGGGGGGTTCAACGGAACCAGCTCGGGAGGAAGGGGTGCGGGATAAAAACTGGTGTCGTTTTGTCCTTGCCGGTTTTTCTAGGAAGTACGACAGAAATTAAATTAAAAAGATCTCTAAAAGCACCAGAGCAAGATCAGCAGCAGGATATGATTGTCAGTTAGCCCCAGATCAGATCTTCACACGCATCTCAGAAGATTGGAGAGGAGGACGACAGGGAATTGAGGAACCAACGCCAGACAGGACATACAAGCCCCCTAGGGGGGACTTTTAGCTTAACGGGCGGTGGGTATTACTTGTTCATTGAGGAAGGTGGAAAGTATTATTTATTGTACAAGTACTAAGGTAAGTGTTACACAATTTCGGTACGAAATAAGACGGTTTTCCCTTCGGAAAATAACCCGGGTCCCCTTGCAAATTTCGGAAGACCGTCCTTCGAATTACGATCCTTCAGATCAAACCTTCGGGAAATAACGCACCTTGTGGTGAATTTGTGCTGTTGCATATTCTGTTGTGAATGCCGGTGCATGTTTAGTTGTAATGATGGCGACCACCGGAAAATTTTTGGCCCGTGGCCCCTATTCCAAAAAAGGTGGTTAGCGCAATTTTAAGCGAAAGCAAACGGTTTTTATATTGCGATAAACGTATCGCGTAAGTAACACAATTCCAGAAGGATTTTTTAAAGTTAAACGCATTTTTTAAACTCCCCAAAAATGCATGAAATTTAAACTAGGTAGGGGTTAGACTAAGGAAGTGTTGTAGGGTAGGTTTCCATCAAGTGCACGGCCATTGCACTCTTTAGATTGATTATAGCTATGATGCATATCATTCTCGTCAGTTGGTGATCACCTTAAACGCTTACCGGAAAGCCATGATACATTTGTGCGCTCAACCATTTTAAAACACAAAATAGGCCTTTTATACACTCAAGTTAGCGTGTCTAAATAACGACGATGTACTCGCGTTTAAAGCTTGCTTTTGTTTTAAGCAAAAAAATGGTTAAAACATATTTTAAACGCGTTTTGATTAAACGCAATTTTAAATACGGCGATTTTAAGCTAAAATCCGTCGTTTATGCTAAAACAAGTTTATGGAAACGGGCCTCCGTTGTTTTCAATATTTGCTATTGACATTTGTGCAGTGTTTGAATAGGGAAGCATGAAAATTGTGAGAACTCAAAGGAAGTTCTTTCACACAAAATTTCTCCCCCATCACAGAATAGCACGCATACAGGTGAGCTGCTGGTTCAACAGATGATTGGTCATTCTTTTGATAAACTCATATGGCCAGTATTTCCAGAAAAGTGTTTTAGTAGCCTACGAAAACGCAATTAGCTCAATAATCGCTTCGTATCACGTGCGTCGTTAATTTAAAATTTACGGTTTTAAGCAAAAACGCGTTTAAAATTTTTAACCATTGTTTGCTTAAACAAAAAGCTTTAAACGCGAGTTAACATCGTCGTTATTTAAACACGATTATACTTGAGTGTATAAAAGGCCCTTTGTGTTGTTTGTTAATGGTTATGTACGCAAAGTGTATCATGGCTTTTCCGTAGCTGTTTAAGGTGCTACCGTGTGGCAAAAACTGGACGAGAATGATATTTTGTGACATCATTGCTGTAAATCAAATTTAAAGAGTGCAATGGGCGTGCACTTGATGGAAAAATACACTAAAACACTTCTTAACTAACCCCGTACCTATGTTTGAATTTTGATTTATGGAATTGCGTTTACTTAATCGCGGATTACGGTTTATCTCACATAACGTTCGTTAGCCCTTAAAATCGCGCTAAAACCCTTTTGGAATACGGGGACCATACATCCAAACGGCACCTGTATGTGCGACTACAAATATAGCTCACAGAACTCAAACAGGATTAATACATGGAGCATACCGTTTCTCGCTTCAAGTTTCGCAAATATTGTTATGCAGATTATATTTCAATGCGCAAAAAGTTTTGAAATATTGTATGTGAATATTTAATGGCATAAAGTTTTGCAAATATTGTTATGAGGAGATTTTCCAATGCGAATGATTTTTATGTGAAGTATGAGAATGTCATAAATGTGATAAAATGCGAATAAAATTATGCGGTGAATGCACTTCGAAACAAAAACAAGGCAGTAAAACAAAGCGATTTTTTGACGCAATGTAAAGGCCCAGTCAGAGATTTACTAAATCAGAAAATCGAAAAATAATACTAAAATCAGATTTTTGATGTCTTTAAAGTGCAGGTTTTCCTAACATACCGCACAACTGATAGACCAGTAGAATGAACATTAGGTCAAAACTGGTTATTTTAGTCATTAACTGTCCGAACGGACATCTTACTGCACACGTACGGATGGACGTAGTTCATATCTTTGAATACTGCCGTTTTCTTTGATTTCGTAAATTGTTCATTTGGAAAAAGTAGCTTATGAGAATTTTAAAGACTCATCTTTGCTTTTAAGTTATTCCAGCAAATTAAAATATTTATGACCCCTTTCGGATGAATCAATGATTAGTGTCTTTATGCGTGGCCTAATTATGGGGATCGGAGCAAATCGGCTTCCATTGTAAGAGATCCTGAGTGGTTGTGCTTCGTCGAAAATGCCTCTGGGTGGCGCTATAAGCTCAAAATTGTGCAGTGTTTGTGGTGGGGTTCGGGAGAAAGGCATACACCACATGTGTCGATTACACTAGATGTAGGATTGAACTTGTGCGTGACGCCACGTCACTGTAGAGTCTCAATGATAAATATCCCAAAATTAAATCATTTTGCATGATCGATTTCTACCAAAATATTCCACATAACTTTGAGGAAATGTGGCATTTTCAATCGCGAACATTTTGTTCACAGAAGAAATCTGGGAAAATAGCATCAAAATCTTGCCTGTTCCTTGTATGTTTGTTCGTTGGTGTGATGGTTTGTTTGTTTAATTTGGTTTGTTTTTTAATCCCTAGCCGAATTCAATTTTGAAAGCGTTTCAAGCTGATGAAACGCACACCAGACCAGAGGAGGAAATCGTGTTATTCCCACAATGACAAGTCTTCCAATACAATTTATGCAATGTTGTCACGTGAATGTATAGTGACAATAAAAGCACTAAATGAACAGAACTCATCCCAATGATGATGTATGTGTGATGTATGTGTGTATGTGTGTGTGTTTGTGTATGTGTGTGTAAGGGTATGTGTATGCGTGTGTTTTTTGTGTATGGTGTGGGGGTGTGTATGTATGTAGTATTGTGGTTAATGTTTTGTAATTGTTATCCTGCCCAAACGCCTTGGCCAATTGCAGCCAACTTAATCAGAAGAACCACTGGCCAAGGGCATACGTATGGTACTCTAATTGGGGTGAGAAGCTATGGGGGTCGATAAAATTGGAAATCATTGAAAATCTATCCATTCGTTTTTCTGCCAAAATCAAATCCCAAACTGGTCAGTATAGCACTGACCCGCCACAAAATTATGAGGTGTACTCCAAGTGGTGGTGCGAGGTCATGTGGGCCAATTAAAGGGGCCATCTTTGAAAATCTTGGATCGCTTTACGGGGCAAGACTTACGGTTCGAGAACCACCTTGTTTGCTTATAAACGATTAATTCAAATTCCACAACTTTTTAAACAGTTTTAAAAGAAAAATTGAGACACAGTTGTGAAAAATCGTTATATAAGTGGAGTGAGTGAAGTGAACGTATAGCTGACTATGCGATCTGGTCGGCGGGTCCGGGAGAGTTGGCAGGCAGTATGTCAGAGTACAAAAGAAAATTAATAAAAATAAATATAATAAGGTTAGCTAGCATTATATTTTTAATGATATCTTCACCCTTACAAAATATAACCTTGAGAGAAAACAAATATTTTTTAGCCGGGGGGGGGTGGGGGGCACTTGTATTCCAAGGTGGATATGATGCGTGAACATGGACTTACAAAATGCACCCTAAACAAGTATTTCCACTGAAAAACATACACTAAACAAGTATTTTTGTCTATTTTTGCTACGTTAAACAGGTATTTTGTCTGTTTTTGGTACCCTAAACAAGTAAGCAATGCATTGTGCCGTTAATATAGGCCTACCCTTTATTATCTAGCTTTGCTTTACTTCCTATTAATATTACATACACTAAACACGTACATCACAAGTTCATGGTTAAGAAAAAAACATACCTTGTTTCCATATTTTGCTGCTTTTGACACCCTAGTCAATGTACGCCGAATACGCGCGTACATCGCCTGTTGGAAAAAAAAACCTTTTACGCATCATATCCACCTTTGAATACAAATGCCCCCCCCCCTCCTTCCGGGATTTTGAGGGACTGGTTAACGAAGATTTAATAAAGGTTGTCAATTAGAGTATAGTTTTAATGCTTAAAAATATACACGGCTTCTAATAAGAGTATTATAAAATATTCAAAAAATTAATACTAATTTGTTCTGAAAATAAAAATTGTAATAGAGGATCTATATATTATAAGCAGCAATTTTTCAATACATTGTTTACAAATTGTGAAAATATTTGCTGATGAAAATATGAGGTAAATAATGAACGTAGCAGGTAAGAAAAAATAAATATAAAGTTAATTTCACCTGCAGGATAGAGTTGTACTGTTATACATAACGTTTATTAGTCTAAAATCGCATTGAAAACATTTGGTATTCTCAAATCTGGGAGGCTATGAATTTGGAGAGAGAAAACTCCCCCCCCCCCTCGATTAAAAGGCACTATCAGTGATTTGCTAAATCAGAAAATCAAAAAAAAAAATCTGATTTTTGCATGTATATAACAAGTACGAGTATCCTAACATACCCTGCAAATGATAAGACCAGAAGCAACCTAATATGGACAAAATCTGAAATTTTATTCATTACTGTCCGTACGGACACTTACTATAACACGTAATTGAATGGAGAATCGTATCTTGGAACACTGTCGTTTTTCTTCCTTTTCTGTCAATTCTACAGTTGGAAAAAAGTAACATAAGAGAATTCTACAGACTTATCGTTCACTTTTAAGCTATTCCTGCAAATTTCAAATATTTTGACCCTTTCTGATAAATCACTGATAGTGTCTTAAAGTGAACTCTTCTTTTTATACGCGATTCAAACAATAATGGATGATTTATAGAGAAATGCATAAAAACGTTTAGTTTTGCTCTTAAATACCAGTTTATACATTAAACTTTTCATCAACTTTGATTTTAAGTCCAAAATTACAAGAAAGTTTCTAAAACAATTGATGAAAATCGACATTACAAGGAAAAAACGGACTAATTAGGATCGGGTATGCCCGGTATTAATATATTCAACTCGGAAATGTCCATCCATTAGTACGAATATTCATAGAAAATGAAGACAGGACGCCATCATCATTAGGCCTATACAGAGGGTGTTTTGAATCAATCCCAAAATGCAAAAATGTGCCTATACTGAACTGTACTAAACCAGGGCCGTACGCAGGATTTTTTTTTGGGGGGGGGGGTTGCGGGACCTCGAAAAAGTGGACATTTTTTAAAGTGGACCTTACCTCCCTAAAATGGTCCTTTTTTGGACTTTTTGAACATCTCATCACCAAAAAGTGGACTTTCTTGCCAAAATTTCTCTAAATTTTGGACCTTTTTATCAACATTTTCAGCAAAAAGTGGACCTTTTGTCCTTTTTGTGGAATTTGGGGGCGCATGTCAGTACTTAGGGATAAAAAGTGTTCCAAAAGTTTAAGAACCACAAGACATTTCCTGATTATGCAAAAAATTCCCTAAGTACTAACGCTTTGTGGGCTAAAATGAGCATAAAAGTCAGGATTTTAAGAATAGGATTCTCGTGGGATCACATGACCCTATTGAGGTGAAATTTCCCAAAACTTGTGCATTGTGGGATTGACTCAATACACCCTCTGAGGCCTATATGACACGCGCCCTCAATTGTTTTCGATGTTGAGATTTTGATATCGTAAGATTTCTTTTAATAAACTAAAACCTGGGATGAATACAGTGATATAGCTGTAAAAATTATATCTTGAAATTGAGATTTTTATATTTAAGGATAATATTCATTTAATAATAAACAGGTTACGCACGAAATTAAGAATTCGGGCAGAAAGTGACCATTCTTATGGTAGGATGGTGAAAAAATTAAACATCGTCATAGTCAGAGGGTAAAATATGACCCATATCGACAGCGCATACATGTACATAGGGACTACTTCTTGTTTTTGTTTTTTGTATAATGCCTGTTAATGCATTTGAAACATAAAATACTATATTAGCTTATATTGCCGGAGCAAAGTCCACATTGACAGTTGGGAATGACATTGTATGAACCAGGTTAAAGCGCGGCAACTTAAATAAACAATAAGTGTATATAGGATAACCCTTTTCTTTAAGTAAAAAAATACTTCTTTTGCAATATCCATAACCATTATTTGAGAAAAGTAAGATTTGTGGATTTGGTACATCAAGGATCAATTAAGAAATGGGAGGATGCAAGAAGAGGAAAGCCCGAGGGACCTTTCCATAAAATTTGACTCTTAATACAAT
>JAMKCH010061201.1:0-14921 GCA_023653785.1 Ophioderma brevispina
GCCTTTGTTCGTGTGCGTAAATGCTGCAATTCCAAGGTCGACACGTGCGTTTCTCGGGCGCAAAACCTAACACGCGCAGTGACGTCACCCCCAAACTTGAGCTCGAACAACAGAGTTTAATTACTCTGCCTGTAAGATGCTCAATGAATTCAGTAAATATAATGGAGTTGGGCCATTTAGTGAATCCATGGTGACTGTAATCATGAATTCAGCAGTCTCTATGGAATACAGTTAAGGTGGAATAAAGTGCACTTTAATTTGTATAGACTGCTAATTCATCTATAGTCACCAGTGAAGTAAAAAAGGTCTGACCCAAAATAAGGTATTGTATGCATTCTTTACAACTATTGCCGGTTCAAAATTCAAAAGCCTTGCATTTGGCTAATTTATTATGTAAAAGATGCACTTCTGGATTTGCAAAAACTTGCTGTGAAAATGGAAGTGATTTGCATTTTGGACTTATGCGTGTGCGCGCACACACACACACACAGGTTTTTGCCCTGGTCTAACAATAGACAATGTCTCTGATTGGCTCGACATGAAATAGCATGATATAACCTCGAGTATCCTATCAAAATAGACCTTTTTGTTATCTGTAGGCACCTCTTCTTAACATGCCTCTGATTTGCTAACTACATCATATAATCCTACAAATAACCAGTGCAATCATCCGGTAGTCCCGGGGGTGGGGAGAAATGAAAAAAACTATTAATTTTATGCAATTTTATAAATTTGGAACCATAAACTTTTATTGCAGTACACACCACAAATTTTTATTTTACTCTAAAATCAAATAACAAGTTGGTCAACTTTTAAGATGTTCATGCCTGGAAAAAGTGGGGGACCTTGGGGAACCATTTTCTGGGAAATTTTGCCATGGGGGGAAATTTTTGTTCTTTAAAGGTGCATTTCGTGATTTTCAGCCTCTTCTGGTTTATTCATTGTTCACTAGACATCCTTTAGAAAAGCTTATTCACAAAGTTTGAGTTGATCCCGATCTAGCGGTTTTGTGTTATAAGCAATTGCTTGTTTCCCACGTCCCATAAGCAACTGTGCTGTAATTTCTGTCCGTAAACGGACAGAAAATACAAAATTGCGAATTTCTTACAGATACAACCGGATTTGCACGTAAGATTAGGTACATGTGGATTACAAAGGCTAACTGTTCAGATGATATAAAAATATATATAGGTTAGTCGGGTGGACGAGGGTGTGGATCACAAAATGCCCCTTTAAATAAGGATATATATAAGAATTGAAGGCAAAATTTATAATCTTGGAGGGAAATTGTGCAATCTTGCGAGTAAAACTGTACAATCTTGGAGGGAAATTTTACAATCTTAGAGGAATATTTTGATTGTGTTCCCAAAAAATGTGGCATTTTATCCAGCCCCGAAGGTGTTATAGTTTCTTATAAACAATAGCCTTTCACGTAGATTGAAATCAAAAATCTGTGAATCTAGAAATCATATCGCGCATCACCTGATTGGGAATTGGAAGCTGAATTTGTGAAAGAGTATTTGGCTAATATACAAGTGTCAATTTTGTATGAAACACACTCTAGTAATACGCACCTGATTGGGCCCTCTCTGGCTTTGTGAGGGACACAAATGCTGATGTGTCATCTATCCATCCTATATACACATGGCCGAATTCAGAAAAGAGCTGGCATAAGTCGCTAGGTTTCCAGTCTTGGGGGAATGTCACGTGGAAAACGTGTGCTCGGTTAGGTTGCACTGTGTAAAAAAAGACAAAGAGAAGTCGTTAGTGTGTACAAAATTCTGTGCAAGTTAAAATGTTCAATCATATAGCCACGGTTCATGGTGCATTATGGACAGATACAGTATTATTTCATGGGGGAAAGAGGGGTTTATTCCCATTGTCCAATCCCATTTTGTTAAAAATACATCACAGTCCCCGGCCCGCATATGTCGTCTGCTGTCGCAGTTTGTGAATGGGGCCAAGGTCACATGAGGTCACCAAGGTCACATGAGGTCACCAACTGTCACCCCCCCGCCCCCTCCTTTCCACCAAGTTATAATCATCGTAGCCCTTACGGAACTCATACGGCAATGCAAATATTAAGGGTTAACAACTTAACATTTTGACCACAGACACCCACCAACACACAGAAATACGACCAGAGCAGGCGCGGAGCCAGGGAGGAGGCGAAGGCGCGCCCCTCCCCCCGGGGGTAATTTCGCAAATTCTTGCAAAATCACCTTTTGAGCTATTTTTGGACATTTACAGCCTTTCAGCCCCCGGTAATTTTGACATTTTGCAAATCCTGTATCTGCCATTGCAGAGTAATCCAATGTGCCCTTCTCAAGTCTTGCAGATGAACACAAATGGACCAGAAAAATCAAATCTATACACATGGATAGAACCAAATCCGTAATTTTACCAAAATGGTATTGGACCAAGTGAAATTGGAACCAAGTGGATTTGACCACAGTGAAATTGGACTTGAGCAGGAATGGTACCGTAATTGTGGAAGGTTCCTGCAAAGCGCTGGATACACGGTTTTTTGATTGGTTGCAACAAAATTACGTTACTGCATACAGGAGTGCCTGTTGTTAAACTGGGATGAACCTGCTGTTGCTATGCCATACATAGTGTGGCCTAGTTTGTGAGCCTGCTGTACATGTGTGTCAAGACGCAACCGTTTATCACATGTTTATATGTACCAGTATTCAACTTTGTTGATTACAACATATGCAGGATGAGCTACAAGTGGGGCGGAGGTGGGAGCCAGAGCCCACACTCCTTCATAGCCCACCACTAAACACCATTGTGAACTCTATAGCCCACCGACGAATCAAAGAGCAAAATGGACAATTTTAACTGCATTTTAATGCAAATTTTGAATACCATATAAAAAGTCAAATTTTTTCGTCAAATAACAAACACCCCCACCACTCAATGTGCTAGCTACAACCCTGAACATATGGTATCTATTTCGCAAATGGAGGTTTGTGACTCGGACACTCAAGAGCCATTTTGTGATCCACAGTGTCAGCCCCTAACACTGGGAAGATGCATGGCTACTGATTAGAGGGTGCATGCCTGTGGCACAAATTTACCAAAACTTCCCGGGTTTGAATCCCAGTTGGGTCACGTGCCGGGATTTATTCGGATACGATCAATTCTGGATTGATCTGTACTACCAGCTATTGATAAATACACAATCCCACTCTCCTCCATGGTTCACTTAGAATGGGCAAATGAATCATGAAACATCCCGTCCTTTGGAGGTAAATTTAGGCCGTCGGCCCCGTGTACAGAGAGTCACAACTGTACATGTACATTGCAGCCATGTCCAAATAGCAGTAGGTGTAAACCCCTGCTGTTCCCAATCCGCCCCATCCTCAAAAAAGCGGCCATGTTAGGAGCGTCCGTATCATGGATACACACGGCACCGGATCAGTATACTCAATTGAATAAATCCTGACACCACCACAACCCATTAACAATCATGACATGACTTGGGGATACACTAAGAAGATGAGTGAAGGCCCCTAACTTGCCTTTACAAAGATGGGGATTTGGCAATCATCTAATGTATTAGCCTTAGTATTCCATGTTTGCCTAATCTTTCATCTCAGCAAGAAGTTTACAGGTTTTTTTTATTTTCTGTCCATCAATGGACAAACTACAACACATGCACTTTGGGTCACGCAATACAAACGGTCCCTCTTATAAAGGGTGGCCAAATGCAAGTTCAGAATCAGCTAGAATTTGGGAAGGAGCATATATAATGAATCCATGAATAACACAGAAATTGCTAGAATGCCCCTTTGATCTAACAATCACAATATATTGAATGGATAAGGGTCTTATTTGCCTTTCTTTTTGCTTTTATTAAGTGGTTTTGTTTGGAAAAGCTGATTTGTGTCTCTTCCCGTCCCATCACTTGCCAAACTTTCGGGTAACCATTGCTGGTGCGCAGTATCTCTAACTAGAATTTGGCGATTCTCAGCTTTCGCGCTCACTATATTCAAAAAGCATATCTGTAGGGGCCGCCAACAAAAGAAATATGCAAATGAGCTCATTTATATACAAATATACCATCAACAGTTTGCATTGATAATACTTGTGTCCACCACTACCAACCTACCAAGTGCCATAAAAAAATGGACTTAGCATTCTGGTCAAGGTTCACCCTTTGGTTCACCTTTTTTGTAAAATCTCACAGCTTACAATCAAATGCTAAGTGTGCCTCCACCAATGCTGGCGGCCCACACTAAAAAGGAGTTTTCCACAATAAATTTCACAAGTATTTTTTCTCAAATAACAAAAAAGGTAGTCATTTGAAAAGTTAACAAAATTCTGATAAGTGGTAATGACAGAAACCCTGTATTTAGATGGTTTAATTTCAATCATGTCTGAAGGTAAACCTTGGGAGACAAAAGTGTTTGGTGAATGGGGGTGGAGAGGGACGGTGGTGTGAGTAAGGAATACCCATGTGGCGTGTGAAGAGGGTAAAAGCATTCAGTGTTGTGTGGGAAATGGATCCATGGGAGGTGCACAAAGATGAGGAGGGGACATCCAAAGAAGACATGGAAGAAGCAAGTGGAGGAGAGTGAGGGTTGGGTTGAGGATGCATTGAATCGGGCAAAGTGGAGGGAGGGAGTAAAGGCGATTGCTACGAGTAGTGAGGGTGAATCCAGACACCCCGTCATACGGGACAAAACCAGTTGTAAAACTTTGGATTTAACTACTACTACTAAGTGAGTTTGAGAACATATATTTCCTATAGTGAGTTTGACGCACTGTGCCAGCCATAACATGGATATACACTAGCGCAAATTTTATATAGTGCATTGCCAGTCTCAGAGCAGATGTTTTTAATTTTAATGGGTAAATATAATTCCATTTTTCCATGAAACTACTAGCTATGTATTCAAAAATTATTTTATTGCATACATTGTATTATGTTATTCTTGGTATGGCTGGTTTCCTTTGAAATCATACTACTCAAAGGGGCATTTCATGATCCAAAGCCTTGTCCCTAAGTAAAGTTGAGATTTTAAATGATATTGCCAGGTATATTTTTTCAATCGATATCCACTTTCAGGTAGCTCTGGAAATAATGACAGTATAAGCACAGGGAAAATCCCGTCCCTCTTTTTCTTATTGCAAAAATGAAATCTGACAAAATCTGCAACATTTGGGGAAAATCCCTTACAAAACACAATATGGCTGTGTGCTTAATTTTGTATGGATCCTTGTATAAATATTCAAAAGGGACAGCCATAATAACTTAAAACTTGCTACCATGGTGATGAAACCCGATTTTTTTTCACATATATTTTTTTTTTCACTATTATTTTTATTCAATTTGGATTTCATTGAAGGGCCTTTTGTGGCCTATTGCCCCTGGTGACTTGCCTAAAATTATTGCTGATATTTTTATATCTTTTGAAGTATTTTCGGAAATCATTTTTTTAAACAAAGACATATTGGACCATAAAAAATACTGCAAGTAAACTTGTGTCATCCCCCTGGCAAGATGGCAGTCTGGAACATGACATCAGATGATCTTTGACCTTGGTCCATGACCTTTGACATCATCCACATTTGAAGGAATCCCTATTGCACCATAACCCCAAGTCTGGTTCCAACCGGATTAACTTCTCGAAGGAGACGTGAAAAACAAAAACCTAACCAAACTGGAACACACTCACACACATACATAAAACATGATGTCAGATAACCTTTGACATTGGTCTATGACCTTTGACATCATCCACAAATGAAGGAACCCCTACTGCACTTAACTCCAAGTCTGGTTTAAATCAGACTTAAAGTTTTCGAAGGAGACGTGAAAAACATACGGACATGCGTGTTATCGCTAAATCCCCTCTGCTTTTCAAGCCAAGGGATAACAAAAAAGAAAAAGTGCGCTAAAATCATGAATGCACTGTCAGGAAACCCTTCACATAGGCATGGGTAACTGCCTGCTTTCATTTTTGCTTCTCTGAAGCCTAACAGTAGGAAAGGCCCTTTAAATTTTGAATTTAACTAAAGAAGGGATTCTCCCCTTTATTTCCCCCAATAGCGATGACATTTGCATCTAGTGTAATAAGCTCTTATTTATTCCTCCAAAGATTGCGCAGTAAATATCCCAATGGCTAGTCTATGGCTCAAGCATGCAAGTCTGCAAATCTAATGGTAATTCCCCAATGAATGAAGTATAAATTTACATATGCCTAAATGTTTTGCTCTAAGCTTGAAAAGTTGTAAGATCAAGTATATTCAATACGAGTTATTTCATGATCCAGATTTAGGGTTTTTGCGGATTGTGGACTTCAGAATTCCCTGACACTGCACTGACCATTGAGGCATTTTCCCAGACCAAAGTATGCCAACATTGTAGTCTTTGGGTATGGTTGTTGATATAGTCTAGCAGATTACATGGGTTCCCATGCACTCCCTTAAAACTAAATTCTAACATGATTTTTAGAATCTCTACGACATCAACTTAATGAATTTTGATGTTACCAAAATCAAATATTATACCACGGGGTCCGTTTGGCGGCCATCTTGGATTAAGAGGGATTAATCGCACAAAGTGGTTCAATTTAGTTGAAAAGTATCTCAAATGATTTGTCTCATCATAAGGAATCAGAAAATATATAGTTTGGCATATCTGTGATGTTCAGTTACTGAGATATGGGTGAAAAAGCGATAAAGGTCATTGAACTTTTGATTGGTCATTGCACAGGGGGCCAATTTTTCAAAATGCATGGATCTTGACAAATTTGGTATCAAATTGTAGCTATGAGCATGAGCAATCCAGAAAAGTATAGTTTGTCATATCTTTGATGTTTAGTTAGGTGGTAAATTCGGTGTAAGTTACGATTTTCAAATTTGTATTGTTTGGATGGAATTAGGTGACTACTCACCTCTTTCTAACCAGGTTTAGTTCAATATGGAATAAACTGCTAACTTGTTACAACACTGTCCTGGTGGCCTGAATTTTTTTTCAATGTCAAACACTGGAATACAACACCTTCCATGGTGTCAGGCCATGGCCTATGAATAAAAATGTCTGGTTTTCGAGGCAAGTCAGGAGAGAGTCGAGGCTATGATCACAAATACCGCCCCTTTAAGTGGGGGCCCCATGGTAGCTAGGGTTTAACTATGGTTCTCTGGTTGGATCTGAGCAATCCTTTCACTTGGGTTGCATCTCAAATATATATTCCTGACTTCCCGCTTTGCCTTGCGAAATTTCTAGAAATTTCCTTATCACAATCAAACTCCCTTAATTTTCCCCTATCTATGGCCCCTAAAATTAATTCCATACCCCCACTGACCCGTAAGACACAAACCGAACCAATAAAAGGATCAATCTGGATAACATATTATGAAAAATACACCTGGATTTGCAATTTTACAAAACCTTTTATAAAAGGTTAGTATAACGTGAGTAAAAACTCTAACTCTATGGAAGAACTATTGGGTTTTGAAGGCAAAATACAAAATTACTACATCTTGAAAATGCACTGTTTGTTCATTTTGAATTCTAATTGTTCATTTCTAACTAACTCTGATTGAACGAAAAAACGTTGTAAACGCAAACAAAGACAATGAATTAGGTTAAAATACCAGGCTGGAGTTGTTTTTTTTTTCTGTCAGTGGGGTATATTCGTTTCCCAAAATGCACCATTCAACTTGCGTTTGGGAATGAATACGTGTACATCGGCAGCCAGGTCTAAATTTCGTTTCTGGCCGATTCCGCATAACGGTGTTTACAGGTAAGTGAACACCCTCTGTTGTGTAATGAGCCCATTCTGGCCAAGACTGGGAATTGCTACATCTACTGTATTCATGGATCACCACTAACATCCTTCAAGATAGGGAAGTATCAATTTCAGGGATCGCATGAACTGGGCATGTAAACTCTCACTATTATGACGCACCACTAGGGTTATGCTGTAATGCTTGGAGTGAGTTAAGTTCCTTAATCTTCCTAAGAACACTGCCTTCCACATTTTGATTGGCTAATTACAATCACATGTCATTTCATAACCAATTGAAATGGCAGGATTTCCTAAATATTTTAGTTCTTGCCCTCCACAGTCCTACCACTCTTCTACTATATTTTGCTCATCAACTCAAGTCATGTACGGCCGTGATGCTTACTCGCGTGGAAGCCTATACGGCAGCTACAACAAGTCTACCACGGCAGCTACTGGACAGTACACACAGGCTAATTTCGATGCGTAGCTGCAAATAGGGCTTACCAAGTTACACAGTTATTAGGTATACAAAATGCGGCTACTCTGCTTTACCTACCCCACTGGCTCCTGACCCTGTAGTTGCCCCACTAGGTGGAGAGCAGGTGGATGTTTAGTAGACAGTACTGGAGTATACACGCAGCTACCGACGTAGTACCACCCCGCTCGATTACCCACGACGCCATTTTGAGAGAGTGGATGAAAATTTCATAAATGAGGTGTATACACTTGGGCTCCGTTTAGCATTTTTGGAACTTTTTTTTAGGAAAAATCATACGAAATTCAAATCGGGCATCATCAAAACCCCCATATTCCCGCACTTTTGTAATAAAAAATGCAAATATTGCCAAAAAACAAAAAAACAAAATGTGCATGAGAAATCCCGCGCGCGCTGAGAGCCGGTGTAACCACGTAGCTACTCCACGGCTGGGGAGACAGCCGCTGTATGTAAAGTAAACTATCCGTCTATGTGGCAAAATACACGGAATCCTGGCCGGCGAGGTGTACGTCTAGGGGTATGTAATCCATGTCTACTCGTATGTCCCATGGGCAGAAGGTTTTTCCACTACCGTAAGAGGGTACAAAATTGATGTTTGTTACCAGTGTGTAGGCGACCCATGGGGATATACCAAAGAGCCTGCTAGAAAACTCAGATGAGTAGCTATGTCCGGCTAGGGGTCAGTAAAGGTCAACATCTGGGGTTGGTCATATAGGGCTAAAAATTGAAAATGCCGCCAATAAATTGAAACCATACCTCCTTGCCTGATATGATCCAAGAGTTTAAAAAGTGTACATCAAAATTTCGGTGTACCTTTAGTTTTAGGGGATACAGCAAAAATAGGTCAAAGGTCCAAATCAGAAGTGGTAAAATATGTCTAGTCCAGTATTGTAATTTTCACATCAAAATAAGTTTTATAATGTTGACACGTATAAATAGCTTTTGTGCTTTGGCGGAAATCCTGGGGATAGAGAACACGTCCACCCCAAACGTTTGACTTAAGATCTTGCCCCCGAAGGAATGTAGCACGGTCCTGTTAACTAAAATAAACACAAACGATGTTCTTGTTACAAATAGATAGTTGTTTTGTCCCTTTGTTTTATTTATTTGGTTGTTTTTGTCCTTTGGAGCGTGAATAAAAAAACCGGCTTCAGATCAAGTTTTTTTCAGATCCGAAGGCGGCTGACATGGAGTTTGTCAAAAAGTGGCCTTTTGAAATTGAATAACCCCCATGTCATATTTTTGGACTTTTCCTTCTAGTTCAAAAATGGCATCTTGTCAAGTTTTCTTCTCGAAGCCTTTGAATCTTTTTATCAAACAATCAGCAAAATGCACCTTTTCGTCCCCTTTTGTGGAATTATACTCCTGCGTACCGGCTGGTAAGTTTTGAATAGGTTGGAGTAATTTTACTGACGAACTCTCAATTTGGGGACATTGTTGTAGAATTCCCTTCGAAATAATGTACTTGAAGAACGCACTATCATGGATCCAAATGTACTGAGACTATTAAAAGCTTAAAGAGGCATTTTCTGTGAGGGTGCATACTTTTTAACAATGAACAAAGAGTTATGGTTTAATGTTTTTAAAATTTTTGTAACTTAGCCAATCCAGATAGTACCTATTAAGGAAGTCAATGTCTTTGGGTGTTTTAAAGCAAGGTGGGCCCATTGACATGCTTATTTCAGATTTTGTAATTAGAGAGCTTCCAATCTTCTATTCTACTACAAGGGCAGGGAGCACTCACAATATGGAGTCTGTGGTTAATTTTTTGCGAAATTTTCTAAAGCCAAATAAGGTTTCTCTCTTCTCTGGGTGAAATTTTCACAAAGTTTCCCTCCCCCCAACATAGGGGTCGTTGGGCGACGCAGTTTTGTGAGGATTGTCAAAACTATTGGTCTTTGGGTGGTAATTTGGGAAAAAAAAATATATATGGGGGTCATTGGGTGACGCGATGTTGAAACTGGTTGTCTTTACATCCTTACATACGCGTCACCCCACCATCCAAAATAGAGTACCGTCCCCGGCAAATGAGATCTATCTAGAGTCTGTCTGTCCGACAATGCGTTTTGTTATCGTGCAAAGCGTCTAAGGCAGGCGTCATCTGGTGGACCTTAGCTGCAGCAATCCGCACCGGTGGCACCAGGGATTGACACTCAAGCTTCTCATGACCATCCCAGATCGTACGTGTACAAGTCCATATGTAACATGGTTGCAAAACCGTAGCTTTATGTCAAGACCATTGATGGGCAGAGTAGCCGTCTGCGTCGTCCTGTGAACGGAGTACCAAAGGATCTGTACTGGCTCCCGTGCTGTTCAACTTGTATATCCAGCGATTTACCTCAAACAACATCTAGACAATATGGCTACGCCGACGATCTTTGCCTTCTCCCACTCGGACAGCAGCTGGACTAATTAGACAGGACACTTACTGCAGATATGACCTACTTTGCAGCATATCTCAAGACCCTGGACACTGAAGCTAGCGAAGGCCAAGACACACACCGCCACTGCCCCTCCATCTCAACATACACCAAAGAGGCTCCTCGACCTCAATGGAGCGCCTCAATGAGTGCGCCTCTTCCATACAATCCTCCCCAACTTATCTGGGAGTGAAGGTTGACCGGCAGCTTACTTATCCGGCAGCACCTCGAGGCCCGCATGTGCGCCAAGGTAATCTTCGAGGAATAACCTCCTGTGCCAACTTGCTGGATCCTCATGGGGCGGTAGCCCACACTCTCTGCACAGGCCACCCACCGTTGGCTCTGGTCTTCGCTGTCTACAGCGCTGCTGACTATGCCGCCCCAGCCTGGTGCAACAGCTCTCACACAAAGAAGCCGGACACAGTACTGTAACTCAACGAGACCTTGAGAACCATACTGGTTGCCTCCGTTCCCCCTCCATCTGAGTTTGTATGCAGTGGCATTTCATTCATTGTCACCTGCAGTGCTTCGAGATAACTCCACACGCACAAACTGGTGATACTGCTCTGCCTGGACAACAAGCACCCGGCTGCTGCATAACACTGTCAAATGATCAAACCAGCCTTCTGCAAACGAAGGCTTGTGCTCTCGTCGCCCTTCTTGTCGACAGACGCTGCTAAACTCTCTCTCCAGCTCCCTCATTCAACATCTACAGACATGGAATACTGCCTGGTCAGATACTTCAAGACCAGAACAACTCATATTACACCTATGACAAACTACCACCTGGTAACAATCTTCAACATAAGCAATGGGTCACCTTGAACCCGTATTCGCCACAAGATTCGGTCCGTTCAAATCAATTTCACCGATGGGCTGCGACAATCTCCATCCTGCCAATGTGGGTTCTCCTCACAGACTGCGTATCATAGTTTTCGCATGAGTGCCTACCCTTTTCGCCACCGTGACTAGTCGTTCTCAAACCCAACCAATCAACACTTGAGCTGGCTTCACCGTCTAACACCACATATTTATTAGCTGCTTCCTCATACCCAAGAGAAATTATGTTTGATATATGGGCGAGAGTTAGCCTGAAGGTTGGGGATATGATCTGACTTTGTTAGCAATGTGTTTTAGAGTGACCCAAAAGTCACAGTCATTTGAAAAAAAGGTCAATTTGCTAGAAAATACCCTATGACCACCAAAGTTGGTCAAAGGACCACTGACTTGAGCACAGAACAAATCTAGGTCAAAGGTCGACACACATAGGTCAAAATGGTCACACACGGGGGAATGGCACTAGTTTAAATTAAAGACAACAAAATGAAGTGTGCATCTATTTTGATGGACTTTGAGGCATCTGTCATGTTGGTTGACAAAATATGCTTTGTGCGTGAAATGGCTTGCTTGTGATAGGTTCCTGTTACTTAGTTTTGCAATTAAATAATGTGATTAGAATTAGCACCAAGGGTGGGGGAAAGCACTCAGTTGTTGGAAAAATGAAGAAATATCCTTGTTAAAAGTGGGTATTTGAGTCTCTATAAATAAAACCTGTTATTAACAACCAATTATTTTCTTGTAATATACAAAAAAATATTTCCCGTGTCCGATAGTATAAAATGCTTAAACTGACACTTTAACGGAATCCAGTAATATTTAAGCTTTCATAAAGCATACATATTCATTAAAAATAATAAAACCTATAGTTAGAGTTTCCCCGAGCCAATGTAATAACTCATTCACAATTGGCCAATCATGTCGCTTGTTATCCATATGTGTGTATTTGCAATTTACAATAGAGAATTTTACACCTCCAAAACGACTGAATTCTAGACTAATCTACTCCTTAGAATTACCCCTAGCTGGGCATTTCATACACTAGAAACATGTAGCTTTTTTTCAAAAAACCATTGGAATGGTACCCTTTCTTAGTAAGTGGAACACCCATTTTTGGCTCGCTGGGCCCAAGGCCTAGTAGGTACTGTGTGGTAACTACCAGGAAGAACTTGGCCGTGTAAGTTTAGAAACAACATCAAGAGATTTAACCTCATAGGCTTACAAAAGAAGTACATTTTGTATCCTGGCATGTTAATTTTTGTTTATGGTTCACTAAATCTTTGAAAAAGGTCATTTCTCTAAAAATCCAGTTGATTCTTGATGTGCGTTTGTTGTTGTCAGACAAATGTTTTGGTATCACATGGCTATAGGCCACTGTTGTTTTGTATTTTGTCTGTTTACGGACAAAAAATATGAATTGTCTATTTCTCTTTCCAAAGTAGATTGAATTTGCACTTAAGATTAGACACACATACTAGTACTATACTCAGGCTGACCATTGAGATGAAGATATAAAATAAAACTTTTTGAAGTCGGGGGGGGGGGTGATCACAAAATGCCTTTCAACATTAGATGTAGTATGAGTATACTCTTTTGTAAAAAATTGTAGTCATAAGGTTTGCTGTAAACATTTTACGCACTACAAGCTGATGCCTAAAATCTCATTTGATTCCAAGTTGAGTTAAATTCCCTTGCAAATGGCACTGAGCACTATCCGACTTTCAAACAGCATTTTTCATTGGCTAATTTCAATCCATCAACATTAATTTCAATAAACAATTGAAATGCAATTACAAATACACAGCCAGATTATACTCAAGGTGTAACCAGAGCTTAGGCTACTCCATGGGACTCTACCCTACTCCAAATGGTTACCCCCTTGATGCACTATTATGCAGTAGTTCCTACAACTAAGTATGTAAGTATACGAACCACTGGGATGGATAGCAGCTATGTTACTTAGCATTAACCCATCCTATAGTGTACTCTGCAGTTGCCTGCTAGGTGACTGAAAGGTACCATGTAAGCCACAAGTAGTGAGGTACCTCTGCAGCTACTCACCGGAATACCTTCACAGGTACTCCCCTACAGCTGCCTAGTAGGCAGCACCATTGGACCATAGGAAACGGGCGCCAAAGATTCCATTGTTGTTCACAACTTTATGATCATTTTCAAGTTCAGTTACAATCTATATTTGAGTTGAGCATCACCAAAAACCCCTATAAATGGACAGTTTGTTGTAAAAAATAGAACTATCAAGTGACCAAAATGTTAAATAAGGATAAAAGTACTAAAATAATCACACCAAAGCTCAAAGCTCATTGCATGGGAGTACCCATGCAGGTACTCCGGTTGGGTTGGTGCCTGTGGTTTTAAAGCTACTGTGTGTGTACCTAGGTGGATGGTTCCCCCCACTTTTGCGGCCGCGATGGCGATGTGGTAGGTACCCATGCGGGTGGTTACTCAGCGGCTACTGAATAGTCACTTCAAAGGTACTACCAATGAAGAAGAGGAAAGGTTGGGTATTTAAGTTCTAGCCCTCTCAGGCCCTACTAACATTCAAACTGTTAAAAATGGCCTAATGACCGTCGTGGTGGAGGGACATTGTGGTCGTCTGCTCGGCAGTGAATGGCGACCCATTCGTACCCTTCTTACGCATTAATAACAACTTAGACCATGGTTCAGAGGAATACAAAAATGTTTATTTTTTTGCTAAGTAGATCACCAACGTGTGCTCTCGAGTAGCCAAAAATTGGACAAAGGCCTTTTCAGTGTCTCAGATAATTGACCAACTCCTAAACCAGACCCCCAATTACACCAACTATATCTGTAAACATAGAAGTACAAAGTTAATCAAAAAACTCCAAACACCAGTCTCACAAGGAATGCTGGTATTTGTCGACTTACATGAACAGTATTTTGTTGTTATCAGTGTCAAGGAAATTATGTTTTGTCCTAAATAACACGCTGTGTCTTCAACGCGCGTTATTTAGACTGGCCTAAGAGTGTATAAGCGCTTGTTTTGTTAGTACGGATCGATAATACTGCGCAGCGAATCGATTAATTTCCTTTGTAATTGAGTTTTGAAGTATAATTATAAACGTTTATGAAAGCTGGACACATTCCTAAAACAAGAATAGGTCAGCTCAGTGAGATAAACTTAAGTATTGGCTGTAAAAAAAAATTAATTTTTGGACAGTATAGGTTTTTTTTGGGGAAATTAAAAAAAAACTACATTACAAGAAAGGATGTAGAAATTGAGGGTGAAAGGAGGATGAAAGTGATGATAGCGAGGATGAAGGATGATGCCAAGATGATGCTGAAGATGCGGCATGATGGCTACAATTACAATAATGATTTCCATAGGCCAATGAAAGTCATGTTATCGTTTCCCGTAACATTGTTTGCCAGATCATAATGAGG